>JAOPHQ010004009.1:5000-122500 GCA_030340625.1 Merluccius polli
TCTGGAGCGAGTGAATCGTTTGAAAAAGAAAAGAAGCTGTTAAAAACACTTGTTTCATAAGCACAAAATATGAATACATTAAAAAAATAAAGTGTGTTTGTCTTCTGTGCAGCTTTAATGTCCCTATATTGTTATTTTCTGTTTTAACTTTGTATTTTACTTCTATTTTCTTTAATGTTTTCATTGCACAGCACCTTGTAACTCTTGTTTCAAAAGGCGCTTTGTACATTTTATTTACTTATTTACTTACTTATGTGATAATACACCACAGAGTCCCCCGCTCAGACCTTACAACCTGTGATACCAACTCATCTCCTCCAAGTTGTTGTTATTCCCTCTGTTCTGCAGGAGGAGATGAGCTCCCAGTTGAGCAAAGATACGCTGATACACAGTGCTCTCCTCACGGCTGGTCCTGAAGATGTGGGGTGACAGACCAGTATCGCAGCGTTCCCCCCCGCCCCCACCGAGCACTCGGAGAGCCCTGGATGTCAGCTGCACTCAGTCAAGTGCACCGGTGCCACACAACCTTTGGCTAAAGTCCACGTGCGCGTGTTGGAGGAGTCGCACGTGTAATTCCTCATCGTGCGTGCGACTCCTCGCAACGAGCAGCCCAACAAACCACAGCAACACTTGCTTCCCGAGCTGTCGGTTAAACACAGCTGCTTCAGGATCTACAAAATATATCTTTACATTATTGTCTTTATATATCATTTGCTTAGAAACAAAGTTTTTTTTTGTTTAGTTTAAAAAAAAAAAAGTTTGATACTCAATTTCCAATATCCCCCCAAAAACACCACTGTGTTATCAAACATATTTTATAAAACTAAACAAAAACATTTTGCGATATTGGATATTGTTGAATATTATAAGGATATTGTTGGATAATATTAGGATATTGTTGGTAATATTAGGATATTGTTGGCAATATTAACATATTGTTGAATATTATTAGGATATTGTTGGATAATATTAGGATATTGTTATATATTATTAGGATATTGTTGGATAATATTAGGATATTGTTATTAGGATATTGTTGGATAATATTAGGATATTGTTATATATTATTAGGATACTGTTGGATAATATTAGGATATTGTTGAACATTATAAGGATACTGTTGGATAATATTAGGATATTGTTGAACATTATAAGGATACTGTTGGATAATATTAGGATATTGTTGAACATTATAAGGATACTGTTGAAACCAATGCACATTCACATTGGGAGGTGTCAGACTGAGAGATCTGAACACAGTTGGGTTGAGTTCAAATGGGGATGCGGTGGTCGTCTGGGAGGAAGTACAAACCAAGGGATGCCACATCTAATGTGATTTGCCAGGAGAGCGCAGTGGTCTTTCATTTAAAACAACATGCTGGTCTACATCAGGAGCTCCGGCCTAATGGCCGCCGCCTGCTGCTGCCACAAAGCATGACAGTTTAAGTCTAAAGTGCTACATGATTAAACTTCTAGACCCTTCTAGACCGTCAGGACTTATTTAGCTGCTGTTGGAATGGATTTTCATGATACTGGTATCATGAAATGTATGTGCATATATATATATATATACATAACAAAGCCCGAAATCTGTTGGAAATCTTGTGGATTACTCAAAAAACCTTCATGAAAACTAAAATATGTTTGCCACATTGCAATCCATATGTTGGTATTTGAAGAAGAAAACAATTAAGTTTCACTTGAAGATGAAGCATTTCATTGGTAAAAGGCTGCAGTCAAGATAAGCAGTCACATTGACAGCTGAATCTATCTTGAGAGAGAGAGAGAGAGAGAGAGAGAGAGAGAGAGAGAGAGAGAGAGAGAGAGAGAGAGAGAGAGAGAGAGGGAGAAAGAGCTTGAGAATGGGTGATAAAGAAACTGAGAATATAACGATGATAGATGGAGATAATGTGAAAAGAGTAAAGTCAACATTGGTTTCAGAAAATAGATAAAATATACATCGTTACTCCTTCAAGTTATACAACAGAAACATAAAAGCACTTCACATTCAACACTATTGACGACTTCTGTAAAGACTTCTAACATATGATATACCCACAATCAGAGCAATGAAGATAATGTGATACAATCATGTTATGTTCCTTCCAAACCTACATAACACAAACTGGTGTAGCTTAGCCAATCAGCGCTGCTCTCTGTCCAATCAGAGCAGCAGTTATAGTCCACAACATGAGATCCCGGTTATGTGGTGTGTGACACGATTCACTTTAATGTATAATGATTCACTATAATGATTCACTATAATGTATTCACTATAATGTGTTCACTATAATGGATTCACTATAATGGATTCACTATAATGGATTCACTATAATGGATTCACTATAATATATTCACTATAATGGATTCACTATAATGGATTCACTATAATGGATTCACTGTAATGGTTCACTATAATGTATTCACTATAATGTATTCACTATAATGGATTCATTATAATGGATTCACTGTAATGATTCACTATAATGTATTCACTATAATGTATTCACTATAATGGATTCATTATAATGTATTCACTATAATGATTCACTATAATGTATTCACTATAATGATTCACTATAATTTATTAACTATAATGATTCACTATAATGATTCACTATAATGATTCACTATAATGATTCACTATAATTTATTAACTATAATGATTCACTATGATGATTCACTAAAATGGAAAGCATTACCAGTGCAGCCTTGTCCACATAATGAGGCTATATGTGTGTGTGTGTGTGTGTGTGTGTGTGTGTGTGTGTGTGTGTGTGTGTGTGTGTGTGTGTGTGTGTGTGTGTGTGTGTGTGTGTGTGTGAGTCTGTGTGTGTATCAGTAGTCCCACCTCGCCGTGCTGCAGCTGTCTGGGTGGATCAGCATCCGGAGCCTCACTGCAGGAGTTCCTCTAAAGCCCTCTGATGTTCTGTTGTCCTCGCTGCTTATTCTTGCAAATGAAAGGTCATCTGCGTCACATGACCAATAATCTGCTGGCGCCTTGACTGTGTGACTCCAGCCTACCGAGATGGCGCCGGTTACGAGGGCTCGTACAGCAGAACGCTCCAGAGAGTTGTAGTCCTGTAAAATCCTCAAGCAACGTAAATAGACCACAACCTAGGCTAAGGAAAACCTTGTTTTGCAACGTCTTGCATGAGACGAATCATTTCACAATGAATTACTAAACAATTACTAAAAAAACATGACTACCAACATAATAACTAACAATTACAATGCTCCTATGCTTCCAAAATGGCGGCGGTCATTGCAATGTGACGTCACGATGTACCAGCCCTTACAGGGCTGAGCTACCATCGGAGTAGCTCAGGCCTAGCCCAAAATTGTACAAAGGTTAAAGGAAATAATTTGTATTATATTATATTATATTGCTTAGCTGAAGTGCTGATCTGCGTTAGAAGAATCCTGAGTAAAATATAAATCAAATATATTTTAAAAGGTCTCTCTCTTTCTCGTTCACTGTCTTCCTCTTTCATCACTTCTCTATCACAAGTATAGCAACAGTTGAGCTCATGAAATCTAATTTTGCCTCACGTTCAGCTTCCATAAATAAGATATGAATATTTATGGAGGTGTCAACAAGCTTCAGGCATTGGAAAAACCTTGGTTACAATATTTAAAAAAAGTATCCCAGCTTATTGTAAATCATATTCAGAGTTACTCTGACCAACAAATAAGTACAGTCTCTTCTGACAGAACCAGATTGGTAACGCTTTATATTAAGGTAATAAGCGTTAGTTAATAGGTAATAAGGCCCTTAAGGCTTGTACTATTGTTCTTAAGCAGTCTATAAACTGTTAACAAGTTTCTTATAGGTGCTTATAAATGTCTTATAATCTAACAATAAACGTTTATGATGCTATTATTAACACTTATAAAGTCTTATTAACACATAAATCGGGGCAAGCCTGGCCTCCGTCAGTCCCACATGTGTCGGTGTGGAGTGGGCTGAAGGAAGCGCTGGATAGTAAGAGTGTTCTGAGACAGCCAGAGCCGCGCTGACAGACCGCCACCACGGCTGGGGAGGAGTTTTGCCAGCGCACCGCGGCGATCGTTAGCCCATCTCATCTGCAGCTGGTGTGCGACATCTTAATCGCTCTCTCTGACCTCGGCGGTGACCCCCCCCCCACACCTTGTCTGCTCGGCTCCGCAGAAGAGCGGCGGTCCCCCGGCGACGCCTTGGGGCACGGCCTGACCAATGACACCTCTCACTACAGCTTGCATCACACGCTTACCTGTCAATGGGGCTCGTAACGGTTCATGACAGACAGCGTCTGGCCGCACCGTGTCCTTTTCAAACCTCGCCAAGTCACCGAGAGGGGATCCTTACCTGAGCGAAAGACGCCTCGCATGGTCATTTCATCATCCACTGCTGCTACTACCACTACTACTACTACTACTACTACTGCTACTACTACTACTACTACTACTACTACTACCACTACTACTACTACTACTACTACTACTACTACTACTACTACTACTACTACTACTACCACTACTACTACTACTACTACTACTACTACTACTACTACTACTACTACTACCACTACTACTACTACTACTACTACTACTACTACTACTACTACTACTACTACTACTACCTTATAATGAATAGACATAATCGTGGGAATATCTTGGTGTGAAATATAATTGCAGCACTGTATACATAACATCCAGCAGTGTATGCAACAGCACCTGCTCAGGTTTCAGGAGAACCTTGTGCAGCATTACAAAGGCTTACTGTGATTGTCCCCTTGGATTCACCTCAGAGACGAACACCATCCTTTTCTATCAAAGAGCGTTAAGATCTCTGATCAATGCTGTGTATTCTGGCTGAAAATCACACATTGCCCAACATTCGGTCTGGTGGCGCTCGCTGCCAATATCTTTCCTCTCGCATAACGCAGCGGTGTTCGCTCCAGAGATGAGGTGGAATCGATGGCTATGAATCCATGCCATTTTCCACTGCAGTGAACAGCTCCCCACACAGCTTGTCACGCAGTTAGTTCAACTGTCAGACACACACAGAAACACCACTGTTATAACCAACAGTCTAACAGGGAGCGACTGCCTACTAGCCAACAGCAACCAACTAACTAGCCAACACCACAAAATAACTAGCCAAAACCAACCAACTGACTAGCCATCACCAACCAAATAACTAGCCAACAACAACCAACTAGCCAACACCAACCAACTTAACCAGCCAAATCTAACCAACTAACTAACTAAAACCAACCAACTGACTAGCCTAAACCAACCAACTAACTAGCCAACTAGCCAACACCAACCAATTGACTAGCCAACACCAATCAACTGACTAACCAACATCAACCAACTGACTAACCAACATCAACTGACTAGCCAACACCAACCAACTACCTAGCCAACACCAACCAACTGACTAGCCAACACCAACCAACTACCTAGCCAACACCAACCAACTGACTAGCCAACATCAACCAACTGACTAGCCAACATCAACCAACTGACTAACCAACATCAACCAACTGACTAGCCAACATCTACCAACTGACTAACCAACATCTACCAACTGACTAGCCAACATCTACCAACTGACTAACCAACATCAACCAGCTGACTAGCCAACATCTACCAACTGACTAACCAACATCAACCAACTGACTAGCCAACATCTACCAACTGACTAACCAACATCTACCAACTGACTAGCCAACATCTACCAACTGACTAACCAACATCAATCAACTGACTAGCCAACATCTACCAACTGACTAACCAACATCAACCAACTGACTAACCAACATCTACCAACTGACTAACCAACATCAACCAACTGACTAGCCAACATCTACCAACTGACTAACCAACATCAACCAACTGAATAACCAACATCTACCAACTGACTAACCAACATCTACCAACTGACTAACCAACATCAACCAACTGACTAACCAACATTAACCAACTGACTAGCCAACACCTCATTACAGCTCATGTTGGAGGATCGTTTTGAGAAAGCATCTCAGACTGTGATTTCCACCACAGATGCTGCTTGTTGTCAGGTCACTTCAGCAAGAATCCCAGCTGGCCGGCAGCCAATGAGGAGCGGGTCCCTGTTGGAGGGCCCCCAGGGGGGCCAGACAGAGAGAGAAGCGCTCCACTGCTCGCCGACTTTTTGTCATGCAAGACCACAACGCACATCTGAGTGTCCCAAAACAGACCCCCCCCCCCCCCCCCCCCCCCCCCCCCCCCCTCTGAGGTGTGGGGAGTGCAGGTGGGTGGGGGGGCTCCTCGCCATATGGCAGACATGGGCATTATTTGCGTCTAGGCATTTTAAAAGATTATTGGCAAGGCAGATTGGTTTTTCGAAAGGTTCCTCTAAAAATAGCTCAGGCCCAGTCAGGCGGCGCGTCACATTGAGTTATTTCTGCTCCACAGATGTGGCGACGTAAGATAGCAGGCGTGACACAAATCCATCGTAACCCATATGAAATAGCCCTTTTTGGGCTTTGCTTTTCTAAATGTATGTTCAGTCAGATAATAGAAAGCTGAGGCAGAAGGAATCCTCTGCAGGAGGATTACAACAAAATGAAAGATTTTTTCTTTCTTCCTCTTGTCAGGCGTGATATTGAATATGGCGCATATTAGGACTAATGTGCTTTGACAGCTGAGTGGCAGCCATCACATATATAGCCTTCAGTGACAGGCATGTAGGGGGCAGGGTCTTCCTGTGTTTTACATGTGGCCACGCGCATGTAGCTTCAGGTAGCATGATGTTATAATAAGATATTAATGTTTGTGTACACACACACACACACACACACACACACACACACACACAGACTTACATACACGGCGACAATCACACACACACATACACACACGGGTTTGGCTTTTGAAAATCTGAACATATTTTGGCTTGCTGCTTATTTTCTCATGTGCATAAAACAAGTCAGTTCCCACATTTTCAAGACTTTTTTTCCCAATGCTTTATTGGCATCTTTTTGTCTTTCCCTCTCTTCGAGTCGTCGGGTCGATGTGACCTCATGTCAAACGTCTCACTGTCACCGCGGTCCTGAATTACTTGTGACAGTCCAAGAGATGATGGGCCATCACTGAAGTCTTTTGATGGTCATTATGTACAGATGAGAGCAGGTGACCTATAAACACAGCAGGGTTTACCTCACAGCAAAGTAAGATTGTATGCTCTATGTACTAGAACGTACCAGAGCAAACGATCTCAGAGCTGTCATCATGATATTCACGATTCAAATACAATCCGACATATAACAAATACCACTCCGTATGATTCGTCAATATTCGTCAAGTGTTACTTTACTTTACTTCACAATATTCAATATTCATATTCAAGTGTTACTTTCCAACTGTCATTTTCACAATAGGTATTTTAATATGCAGGCATCATGCACATGTTCACACATCATAATATATGCTGAAGACATCGTATCAATCTGTCTGGGTAAAGACTGTTCATTATGTTTACGCATGTGAAGCAAAATCACTTCCTGAACACCATATACAGAATCAATTTACACGAATGCAACCACTCCGTCCTATTACACTTTTCTGCACATTTCCATCAGAAAATCAAATTAATGCAATCTTGATTTCACTAAAATCATCGCAGGCCTTTTAATGCATACATACTCCATTTCCAGCTCTACTGTATTTCTATTAATATGTTCTCCTCGTTCTCTCCCTCCTCCCTCCTCTCTGTTTCCCTGTCGCACATTTTATTCAACCTCTTTCTTTTTCTTCTTTCTCTCTCTTTCTCTCTCACACACACACACACACACACACACACACACACACACACTCTCAGTTCCTGTGGTTGCTCTTGGGCAGGGTTTTGGTGACAGCTCTGTCACAACACATCAGCTGGACCAGGAGAAGTAGGGAAGTGCAGCTCTCTCGGTGCCGCTGGGCTGTGGCACCTTGGTCCGCACGTACATTAGAGAAGCACTAACAGCAGTTTTTGGTCACTACTTTCTTACCCGCTAAACCCCAGCACATCACAGAGTATTTATGTCTCTGGTTCTCTCCCTTTCTCTCGCTATTTGTATCCCTCGCCTCCCCCTCTATTTCTTTCTTTCTCTATACCTTTATTTTACTCTTTTCCATTAGCAGCTGGCAGACTACACTTCTGTGGTCATGAGCTGGTGGTATTTATGTATTTCCTTTACTGAGAGTTATTTGGGTATGTGTCTATGTTTATGCATATATGTACACGTGTATGTATGTATATGTGTATATATTTCATTAATATTGCTTCTGTTTTGAATCTCTTGAATCGATGTGGAAAGAACTTTGTGCTTATTGCTTGAAAAGTGCTCCATAAATACAATTATTATTATTATTATTATTATTATTATTACTGCCTTAACAAGGAGTACAGTATAATGATTTCCACTGAGAACCCACCCAAGTCTTTGCTAAATGACACATTTGGGGCTGATTTCCCATCTCCTGAAATTGCATTTAAAGAGGCCCCCAGTTTCAGTACATCATTAAACCAGTATGAAAACTGTTTTCAAACAAGCATTAAGCAGCTGGTTTAATGCCGGGTGTGGCATATCCTTATTGGTGACTGGCCTCATGAAGCTCACTTGATTTCATCATATCAAATTTCAGAGGCTCCATTTTAATTAGCTTCTACTGAGTACTGCTTTGATTACCATCTACAGGAAGAGACAGGGGACAATTAAAAGCAATGGCGCAGGGAGACTGCTGTGGCCGTCCGACAGCGTGACTGTGACACTCCGACGGCAGTGGGAATAGAAACATTTAGTCGAAGAGCAACATAATAGATAGCACAACATAATCGTGTACAGTAAGCATCGGTGTGGATAACAGGAGGCTGACCCAACATGATGGACTCTACGCCAACGAAAGGGCAATAAATAATATAATAAATCATTTGTTTGTTTATGAAGCCCACCAAGGCTTGTACTTGACAATGAGTTAATTTGCACCAACGTGGTTAACGCTACGTGGAGGCGGTGAAATGTGTGGAGGATTGGGTAATGTGTTGAAGCTGAGATTAACATCGTTCCCGTCAGCTAAATCCTGTTCTCCGTCTGAAATCAGATGTGGAGCGGCGAACGCCACCCAACACAAATCCGAGATGAAAGATAGATTTAAAATACGGGTTATTCCTAAAGGAAAATGTTTCTTTGTGGGGGTTACCTCCTCCAAATCCCTTGCTATATTCGGTGCCTTTAATACAGTAAATACAATTATGCCCTTGACCGCCATAAGCCTCCCGTTCTCATCTGCAGAAGCAGTTGCATTGGTAAGAAAAATACAATCAAAATTGAATTAAAAAGACAAAAAATAAATCCCCTCCTGGAGGCTCCCGGTCGTGCAGGAGCAGAGCCAGATCAGAACATGTACCACAACTTATGGATGTTAAGGAAGTGTGCGGTAGTAAGTGGGCGTCGTGACTCCAGGAGTGCAAAGGTAGTCGTGTTTTCTTAGAAAGATGTGAGCCTGACGACAGCACAGGGTCAGACACACTGTCACATGACATTAGTCCCCGGTGGATGCTGCTCATTACTGGCAGCTTTGACAGAAGGCAACTGACATGTTGAGATGTGCGTCGCCGTGACGTTGGAGCGAGGGGAGGGGGGCGGGGGCTCATTATGAAATATTCACCGGTCCCCGTTTTTTTTTCTCTTCATCATACTCTCGTCTTTTTCCCCATCATACCGTTTCTATCCTTGACTCTCTGTGCCTTAACCTTTACCTCCTTTTCTCCAGCTCTGTTCTTCTCACTCGGTTTTTCGCTCTCTCTCTCTCTGTCTCTCTGTCTCTCTCTCTCTCTGATCATTTTTTTATTGGTGACTAAAACAAAGAGCTTAACAGACATCTTGTCCCAAACCGTACACGCTCTAGAAAGCAACAGACATAATAGGCCACCTGTGACACATTTCCCTTCAAGTGCTATATTTCTTGCATGTATTTGTATATTTTACACGGAGTACACTTCAGAAACCTCCAAACCAAGGATAACGCCGTACCTGTCCTCCTTCCTTGCCATCGCAGAATGCAATTTTATTTCCAGCTGACAAACAAAGCATGCAAGACGCGTGTGTAAGCTGTGGACGCCATCTCGCTGTAAGGCCGGAATTCCACATCTCTATTAGATTTTATTTTTCCTGGCTATTACCTCACACAATTCATCCCATCTGGGGACAGGAATTAGTTTGTAATGGAGTAGAAGAGATAGCCTTTCAGATAATAGGCTCTGGCTTTTCTTCTGTCTAGTCCCTCCAAATGACGTCGCGCTGGTGGAGTCCCAAGGCCGAGTGGGATTCAATAAGATAAATCTATGACACTTAAACAGAGTTAAAGCAACCCTACTATAGGAGGCAAAGGCAATATGTTGCAACAGTTGTCGGGGTGTTGTATTTAGCGAAGAAAACCACCGAGCTGATAAGATTTTAAGGGAACATCAAATAAAGAGATACCATTGTGCATACGTATGTACTCTGAGAAATACTAAAGGTCAAAGGTTTTGCTTATTTTTAAGGAAACTCAAGGTGTTTTATCTGTTATCCTTTACATTTAAAGGTCACTTTCCCATGAGTATTTGAATGTCAGCCATCAAAGAACTGTTATTTGTGTCCTATCTCTGAATGTTCATTCATTCATATTTCATATTTCGGGGTCTACAAGTGGTTTTGAGTTTTAAAAATTGATTTTTTTTCTAAGTAAACTTTGGTGTTTGCAAGTCTTTGTTTCTATTATGCATCTCTTTCAGAGAAGCTTTAAAGTGGAGATAGATTGAGATGATGTTTTTTTCATGGATGAAACTAGGAGTATTTGGGTCTCCTCATCGGTCCACACGTACCTGTGGTTGCTATCAGTCATGTTTTCGTGCGTTAATGGGAATATCCCGGAAGACGGCAACAGTGGAAACAGCTGATCAGTCATGTGAGTTAAATATTTGCTACGTGAGAATTTATTCGGCAAAGGTGCTTCCATCTCCCATTTAGCGCATTAACTCTTTTTCGAAAAAGGCAACAACCATGTCAAGCGAGTGTAAAAATGGCTTTGCTATTTCCATCAACCTTTCCTAATGCAATACTTCAAAATGTGCATGAAAATAAGTTGACGGAAACACGGCTACTGATTAAATATGGCCCTCCTGATAAAAGTTAACTGAACAGAAGATAACATCATGCCAACCATTGAAGTAGATGTTTTTCTGTTTCAACAGCCCCAGTCAAACGCCTGTGTTGTGGTTGATCACTGAAGGATGGGTGCAAGGCTTAATTAATTCCCCAGAAATGTAATAATAACTCTTTGGTATCTTCCGAGCTTCCCTCCATTGATCCAGAACAAGAGCATTTATCCTCTTTGGAAGAATAAAATAATAATAGCATTATCATTTAACCAGCCCTTGTCACGCTCATCAACACGAGCATTGTAAGACAAACTGTAATGGAAGAGAAACCTTCTAAATGTGGTTATTGCTCATGAATCTGCATCCCATAATTCAACATGGCAGCATCTGTGGCCTTCGTAGCTTGAGGAGAGATGGATCACCTTCCAGTCAATCAATGATGGTAATATATTATGATTTACACAAGCTCTATCAATCTCACATCGCATGATGAACTTATGCACGTTGCTTTAAGTAACTCACCAAATGACCCACAGAATGAGAAGGTGTGAAAAAACAGCTCCTTTCTTTGCCATGTTCTTTCCTGCCTCTTTCTCCCTTCCTGTTTTGTTAATGAACGTCTGCTGACAGGAGAGAGCCAGTATCAGAGAGCTGTGGAGAGACCAGTAAAACGCCACAATAGGACGCTCCACATCCAACAGTCGACTATAGACGGCTGGGGCCAAAATGAGAGCCAGTAGAAAGATGGCTGGGGCCCAACTGTTTCCTGGAGATAAGAGGGAGTGAGCATTTGAGGACAGGGAGAATGAAACAGGTCAGGAGAGAGACAGAATGACAGTTTAACATGGTATCTAATTAACAATCGAGCCTTCGCCAGCACTGTTATATTCTGTAGCCACCGGCTTGGCACAAACCTGGCATTTAGGTAACTGTGAAATTCCCTACATTGTCAGAAAAAGTTTATCGTCGCACAAAAAACAACTTGGCCTATTTTTCTTTGGTTTTAATGCCTGAATTAATTAGCGAGCTTCGCTACATGAAATGAAATCAGGAAACCTCCTGAAGACCACCATTAGATACTTTAAAATACTAAGCACTAGCAACCTGATTATTCAAATATAAGGCTATATGAAATATAGATTTAATTTGTTTGGAGGCTCCGAAGAATGAACAATTAAATTATATTTGAAGTTGATTCATTTTAATCTAAATACACACGTCCAGGTAGGCTTTCTTTGTTAGTGTCATGGCTCCCTGCTGCCATTATTACAACTTTCTCGTACGCCTATTGATGAGTAACCAGCAGGCACATCTTGAAATACATGAATGATATTATAGGGAATGGGAAAGGAATTTCTCCATTAAAATATATTACATATGCATTCTTATCACAAAAATGATCACAGCCTTTCGCTTCATTTTGAGAATCGCCTGGCAGGGTGGATTTATTCTGCAGACATGTTTTCAACAGAGTGCAGAGATGGACTGGTCCCTCCGGCAGGTGAAGCTCTCCTCGCTTAATGAATTGCCAAAAGTGCCGACGTGTTCCAGTGGATCGAGAGCTCAAATGGAGGCTCCCCAGCTGAGCTTCAGACATGAGGTTATTATTTTTACCTTGACTCCCACTTCTCGTCTCAGGTTTTTTTCCTCACTGTTTGGTGCCGGAGAGGCGACTCAGCATGCTCATTACGGGTCGGGAGCAGGTGGCTTTCCACCGTGTGGATCTCGTCAGGCGCCGTCACTCACCGTATCCACGTGGACAATGACTCCCGCCGCCTGCACTATTTACCGGTGTCATGGGTTCCTCAAAAGGTGTGGAATGGACCATTCAACACTTATATTATAAACACCGGACTAGAATAGATTCCCCCTGGAAATATTGAAGAAAGGAAATAAATGGATCATTCATTTCATTTTTCCTGTGATATCAATGACTTGGCCTATCAAAAACCAGGACTTGAATGGGAAGAAACTAATTCCAGTGCAGCACAGTGCACACTAGATCTGAATTGAAAGGTTTTGCATTTAATTTACTTAAAACGTAAATCGGTGTTGATGCAATATTATCTATCTACTGTTTAATATATCCTACCTTCACTTCAAAAAATATATATAGTGCTATATATGTATCTAATATATATGTTCTTATGTGAGTTCTCTGATTAATTATTGTATTCTTTGATTTTGAAACAGTAGCCTTATGTTGTTGTTATTTAGCCTTTCCGAGGCTATTGCACGGTTTAATCAATTAATGTTATTTTATAAAATAAATTGCCTCCTCGCACAATTTAACATCTTCCTCAGTCACTTCCTCCCGGCCCTGAGCCTGTTAAGACTCATTTAAATACGATATAAAACTGTTAGAGTTCATATTAAATGCAACACTATGTCACACAAACTCTTCATAAGACAGCTGCGGTTCATCTTGCATGTCAAACTGGTCGAGCCAGATGTTAAGGAGCTTTCCAGAACTAATGTTCACAAGTGATGCTCAGTGCTTGACTCCCAGATGTCCGACGTTAACGATTGCCATCCTTTCTACTTTTTTCAAACGTTTTCTTTTTTCAAGCTTTTGGGAACTTGGTGAGGGGGGATTAAACCTGCGCCCCTCGTCCCAATTTACAGTGCGCTTCCCAAATCAACTCCCTTTAGAATTAATGTTCCTCTCTGCACCTGATGCCCCCCCCCCATACACCTGATCCCAGCGGTCCTGCACAACAACTACAATGATTTTCACAGACAGATGTCACACCATGTCTAAATATAGCAGCTTCAACTTCAAATCTCTCTCTCTCTCTCTCTCTCTCGCTCTTTCTCTCTCTCATTTGTAGAGAGCCATTAGAATGGCTACAGCAGACTATATTGTTTAATGTAGGCCTACTGTGTGCTGTGGAGATAGACTGTCAAGTGTTATCTTTACCATGAGATGGTGTTGTCTGATTGACAGTTGAGACAAATGCATCAATACTAGACAGCTAAGTGACCATGTGTGGTGCACCACAACCTGAGAAGGACTCACATGTCAACCCTGTCTCATCAAAATTACGTTCCCAGGGAACTATTCGGCATTCTCAATTACGTTTGTCTGAAAACGTATTTTGTCCGTGATTACGTTTCATTGAACGTATCGCAAATACGTTCGTTCTCAGCCTATTTTTTGCCATTTATTTACCTATAGAATTATGTTTGGTTGAAACGTATCCCAGATATGTTAAATGTCAACATATATCATATTATTGTCATTAAGGCATATTTCCCTTTCGGGGAACGTTTCATTTAACGTATTTTGTCCCTGATTACGTCTTGAATCTGAATTGAGCATATGTTTTGTTATTTATTTACCTCTTGGATAATTTACATTGAATTGAAACGTATCCTCAATAGGCTACGTTAAATATCGATAACACATTTGTCGGGGGCGGGGGGCGGTCCGGGGCTGGGGGGGGGGGGGGGGGGGGTCCGGTCCAGGTCCCTGGACTGGGAGCATTCCCAGTCCAGCACAGTTAGAAATGTAAGCTTTTATATTTAGGATAAGATATATTTTACTGTAAGATGGACATTATTATACGTCACGCGCAACACGTAGGCCTATCCTGACGTTGATCCAAAGTGCCAAACGTAGAGGGGTTACAATAATGGCCCTTAAATTGTATGACTGTTACATTTTTCTGCCTATTCTTTTCCCATGGTTTTGCGTCCAAGTCACGTGACTTTCAAGATTCACGTGACTTTTTCAGATTCCACAGGACTCCCTTGTGACGTCACTCCGTCTGACGGATCAAACCCTCGCCCACTACACGTCTGAGGTTGATTTGCTGATCAACACATTATTCCGTGGCAGCGGGAGAAACTAATGTTGACAAAGTGACGAGTTACGATCGGATGTTTGTCCTATTGGTTAGTTACTCTATGTTTTCTCTCTCTGATTCCTGCACCATGTTTCAATGACGTCAGGTTGCTAGGGGCTACAGCTGACAGACGCCGTGACCACCTGGGAGGACCTATCAGCCGGAAGTACTGTCCTTACTGTACTACTGTTTATGTTATAATGTCATAATATTGTTGACAATAAAAAAAATAAAAATAAAACTATTATTGTCCCACACCACAATGTATGGCCCACAAGGTGAACTCCAAACAATTCATGTTTATCCAATTCATGGACAAACAAAGCAGCTGGAAACACGTCTAAAACACTTGAAATAGAATGTAGCCTATATTTATATTTTTACAACATCAATCTCCCTATTATATGAACAAAATATGATCAGGTTATACTTTCTCTCTTGAAAACGGGCAAAACGCTAACCCTAACCCTAACCAGGAAAATGAATTTAAAAAACTACAAACGTTCGGAAAATGCAATACACTCAAGTGTGCGGCGCCATGTTTTTTCCGCCATTTTTTTTGTAGGCTAGTTCTAAAATGTTTAGTTTACGTTTTCCCTATTATGTGAAAATGTGTCAAGGAACTTCGCAAGTGTATTATATGTTTTAGGGACCGGGGAGCACATTTATTTAGTCAGATTTCATTTTTACTATTGTTAATTGGGTGAAATCTGGTTTTGACCTTACCCAGTAGCGCCCCCTAATGGTTTGGCAAAGGCCACAAAGGACATGATAGAAGAAGTCAAGAGCTTTCCAAAAATGTTTTCCCCATGTTTGTATCACATTGTGTTGCTTTTCTGTAAGCCTTTAAAAGAGCCTTAGGTTCAAGGTTCAAAGGGCATTCCTGAGGAGCAGGAACCATCCAGAATGTCCACAGTGGCAGATCTGTATTCTGCAGCTCAAGACCTTTCCAATGGTGTCTTCATTGTCATCCTACGACAAAGTTTCATTTTTATCTGCTCACTGAGAAGGCACTTACTGATGTGTACTTTCTCAGAGCCTATATAGAGCCAAGATGGATAAAATCACTAAAACATATTTTAAGGGATATTTAGTGGCAAAATGTGTTCAACATATTGATGGTGACCTTATCCTTAGTCATGCTTTTCAATTTGGAGCAGTTTAGACCCCATTTACCCCTTAAATGATTCATATACATATTTCCATATTACTTAATATGACCATTTATAGCCATTGTGTTCCCTTCCCCAGGGCTGACAGGATTGCCCTGGATGAACAATATGGTAATGCGAATGTATGTCTGTGTGTAGTTACATTTTTACCCACAGTTGTTTTTAATTGACCAAGATATGAGCTTTTGAAAGAAAGTAGGCCTCTGCCATAGTAACATAAGGGGCTTTAGGACTACAAAAAACATGGCGCCGCACACTTCAGTGTATTGCATTTTCCGAACGTTTGTAGTTCTTTAAATTCATTTTCCGGGTTAGGGTTAGCGTTTTGCCCGTTTTCAAGAGAGAAAGTATAACCTGATCATATTTTGTTCATATTATAGGGAGATTGATGTTGTAAAAATATAAATATAGGCTATATTCTATTTCAAGTGTTTTTAGACGTTTTTCCAGCTTGTCCATGAATTGGATGAACATGAATTGTTTGGAGTTCACATTGTGGGACATACATTGTGGTGTGGGACAATAATAGTAAAAGAATAGGCAGAAAAATGTAACAGTCATACAATTTAAGTGCCTTTATTGTAACCCCTCTACGTTTGGCACTTTGGACCAACGTAGTCAGGGTACGTGTTGCGCGTGACGTATAATAATGTCCATCTTACAGTAAAATATATATTATCCTAAATATAAAAGCTTGCATTTCTAACTGTGCTGGCTTTAAAAGGTACACATAAAAAGTACAAATTATGTTCACAGTGTGTTGGCTTACATATCTGGGCCAGTTCAGCCAATCAGAAAGCTTCAAATTATGTTTCCTGTACCGTTTGTGGCTGGTCGATTTTCATTATACACACATTATTTTCTTTACATTTCAATATAACTGCTACAGGGCAGTATTTCGCCAGCCACTGACGATAACCACCCATCGGCAATATAAAACATTTTAATAAAAGCTGGCGTCGTCACCATAGCAACGGTCGCTGACACTCATGGGAACTGTAGTGTAAATTGACGCAAACCAATTAAATTACGATATTTCTCGGAAAAGAAGCATAGGCCTACATATTTCTTAGCGATGGCCACTACACAACACTGCTGTATCGTTAATGATCATGAGTATACATTTATACTGTAGTATACAGCGGCCCATGCTGCGGCCCGTCATGTATAAATGCAGCATCTATTTGGGTCGGACTGGGAGCATTCAGGGTCCTGGACCGGCCCACCACTGGACCGGCCATCCTCCCCCCGCCGGTCCGGTCCGGGGGGGGGGGGGGGAATGCTCCCAGTCCAGGGTCGGACCTGGACCGGACCCCCCCTCCCCGGACAAATGTTATCGATATTTAACGTAGCCTATTGAGGATACGTTTCAATTCAATGTAAATTATCCAAGAGGTAAATAAATAACAAAAAATATGCTCAATTCAGATTCAAGACGTAATCAGGGACAACATACGTTAAATGAAACGTTCCCCGAAAGGGAAATATGCCTTAATGACAATAATATGATATATGTTGACATTTAACATATCTGGGATACGTTTCAACCAAACATAATTCTATAGGTAAATAAATGGCAAAAAATAGGCTGAGAACGAACGTATTTGCGATACGTTCAATGAAACGTAATCACGGACAGAATACGTTTTCTGACAAACGTAATTGAGAATGCCGAATAGTTCCCTGGGAACGTAATTTTGATGAGACAGGGTTGCACATGTCAATATTGTTCAGGATTCCCTCTGAGGAAGAAAGTAGCTGTGCTGATGCTTCTTGTAGAGACACGGATGCTTTCAAATAGACACCTCTCTTTTTAGAAGCTGATTAAACTTCAAAGTCCTCTTGCCGGCGCTGCGTGGTGCACGTGGTTAAGAGCCACATCTGATCCGACGCTAACTCTGTTGTGTGATATGATAGAACAGTCTATGTGACTTTAGTATTCATACTGTAACGTCCAGGAGCAGGCTCATGGGAGATAGATAATGCATTAGTTTCTTTATTAAAAGACAATAAACACTGGAGGAGTCATGAGAACAATCCTACCCTCTTGGTTCTGATATTTAAAGCATGGAGGCACATTGCCTCATTAAAGCACTTGAGTGGGGTGTTGCAGAGTTTTGTTTTTGTCAAGAATGTTCCCTTGAGCGTCGAGAATACATTAAAACAGTAATTTAATTCAAATTTCAGCGATTGTTGTCAAAATAATTTTTAGTTGATCTCAAGAGAAAATCTGGGCCTTGTGTTTTATTATTTATTTAATTTCCAAATCAAGTTTGGAAGAAAGATCATAGTAGACCTTTAGCCTATTAATCATATCAGAGTGAATAGTATAAATATGCAAATGACTTAAATACAATCATTGATAACATTCAGTAAAACATTTAATGTAAATTGTAGTCAAATCAAGGCAACAGATGGGCAGATGGATGGATGGATTGAATGTATTATTACTGTAATAGGCCTATCATAAGTATGTGGTTTATAACAGTAAATATGTGCTTCATAATGGTAAATATGTGCTTTAAAACGGTAAATATGTGCTTTACGCGTGAAAATTTGCCTCTCTATATAGAGACTGGTGACATTTAGAAAAAAGTAGGAAATGCCAAACAAGCTGTTGCTTGTCTGGAGAGTTTATCCACAAGACATCCTATTAATGCGTCTTTTGAAAAGCATCAAACCATGCGTCACCAATGCGCCGGAGGGTGAATTACTGGGAATAATATGAGCCGCAAAAACGACAAATGAAAGTAAACCAGCGGAAACCGCGAGGAGCCCATTGTTTTCTAGGAACCAGGAGTCTGGTATAAACCTTCCTCACTATCCTTCACTATCCTTTTGGATCTGGACTACAAAGAGCATGAAGAGCACTATGTGTGTGTCCTACCGTCTGCACATCAAGCCTCTCCTCCTCCTCCTCCTCCTCCTCCTCCTCCTCCTCCAGAGCAGCCTACGGGCTACGAGACCTCACCTGTGTGATACACATAATAAAAAATGTCAAAGGAAATAATGGTTTAGGAAAGCTATGTGTCAACTCTTTTAGGAAAGCTGAATATCCAAGTGTTATATCCATCATTTGGAATGATGTAGGGGTGTATGTGTATGTGAATGCGTATATGTGTGCGTGTATGTGTGTGTGCGTGTGTGTGTGTGTGTGTGTGCGTGTGTGTGTGTGTGTGTGTGGCCAAGAAATGTGCAGGCATTCCTAACCGACTGAAATCAGCCACATTTAGAGAATAAGAGGCTGAACGGTGCTTGGCAATCAACAGCTTTGTCTGGGTGCCATAAATGTCGCCTCAAACCCCAAAAAAGAATAAACTAAAAATAGTTGAAGTAATGAATGTTGTAAGTATGGTTCTTTTTTTATCGTTTTAAATAGGCTATTGTAAGTTCATATAGGCTAATCAATACAGAGTATGATAATCTATAGTAAAAAAACAAAACAAAAACAGAATCACTTTGTGTTTTGTGTGTTAATCTTGATTGTGTGTCAGTATGAGGACCGCTTCTGTTCTCCTATATACTAGATCTTTAGGCTCTGTAATCACTTCGCATGGTTTCTCATATATCACTGCTACGCAGACGACACTCAACTATTCCTCTCTTTCCCCTCCTCTCACAGCCTGATTGCAACCCGCATCTCAGATTGTCTGGCAGACATCAGCGCCTGGACGTCTGCGCAGCACCTGAAGCTCAACCTCAACAAGTGACCTGAACCTCAACAACTGAGCTCCTCTTCTTGCCGAGGGAAGGACCGCCCGCACATGGACCTACTGGTAACTGTTGAGGATGCTGTGGTGGGTCCTTCACCAACTGCCAGGAACCTCGGCGTCATACTGGATGACCAACTGCGCTGCACAGCCGACATCACCGCGATGATCCGATCGTGCAGATTTGCTCTCTACAACATCCGCCGGTGTTGTATCGAGTTCTGTTTCCCCGTCGAGATGCGTTTCCCCTAGTCCCGCCCCCGTCCGAAATGGCCCGAAGGGCGAAGGAAGCGCGCGTTCACAAAAATCAGCCTGAAAATCGTATCTGTTGTGGGGAAAGAAGTCAGCAGTATGAATTTGAAAGATGAGTGAGCCTCCTTTCATATTGAACAGAGGGGGAACAGTATCTGACAGTAATATGTCAAGCTGTCGGGATGCGTTCCACCCTGTTTTAAATGGTCAAATGTAGTGATATCAGCCTGAAAATCACAGGACTTATCTGTTGTGGGGAAAGAAGTCAGCAGTATGAATTTGAAAGATGTGTGAGCCTCCTTTCATAATGAATAGATAGAAAGATAGATAGATATACTTTATTGATCCCAAGCTGGGAAATTGCAGAATTGCAATTTCCCAAAATTGAACAGATGGGGAACAGTATCTGACAGTAATACTCCAAGCTGGACTAGGGGAAACAAATCTCGACGGGGAAACAGAGCTCGATACAACACCGGATCCGACCCTTCCTCACGAGGGAAGCAGCGCAGCCCTTGGTCCAAGCACTCATCATCATCCCGCCTCGACTACTGCAACTCGCTCCTGGCTGGACTCCCTGCCTCCAAGATTAAACCTTTGCAGCCCATCCAGAACGCGGCAGCGCGACTCGTGTTCAACCTGCCGAAGTTCAACCACGTGACCCCTCCTATCTTCCGCGACCTCCACTGGCTCCCTGTAGCAGCTCGCATCACATTCAAGACGATGGTACTGACCTACAAGGCCGTCAACGGGACCGCCCCCGACCCACCTCCAGGCACTAGTCAGACCCCGCGCCCCGGCTAGAGCCCTCCGCGGGACTACCTCGGCCCGCCGGCCGGTACCGCCATCCCTGAGGGGGATGGCGGAACGACCTCCCTGCTGACGGGAGGACCGCAGAGTCCATCACCTGCTTTCGCAAGAGACTCAAGACTCGCCTGTTCAGAGTTCACCTGGCCCTGCTTAGCATCCTTACCCCCCCCCCCCCCCCCCTCTAAAAAAACTTTGCACTCTAAAAAAACTTTGCACTTATTCTGTGTTTGTATCTCCTGGCTCTTACTTTGATATTCTGCGCTTAGTATTTTCGCACTTATCTCCTTTGTATACTAGCAATCGGTTAACTTAGCAATTGGTATGCTTGAAACTCATGCTTGTGAAATCCTTACTCTACTGATAGCGGTTTAGTGTTGCACTTTCTCCTAACAAATGTACTTATTGTAAGTCGCTTTGGACAAAAGCGTCTGCTTTACCCTAAATCTAAATCTAAATCTAAAGAATAAAACGTAAATACTTGTTACATTGTTAGCTTGATTTCTCTAAAACAAATGTTTTTTGTGATGATGTCACCTCGTCCAAGTGGGCAGGAATTAAATACCAAGCATACAGAATATTGATTGACAGCAATGGGGCCTCCATTAGGTTCTCCCACAATGGCAAATCGAAGTCTGCAGGGCTCCATATAGTCCCACCCACATCCTGTTCACCGCTAACTAAATGGTTTCTGTCCACCTTCTTATAATAAACTACATGCCTATCTGTATCAGGATTATTTGATTGTGATTAATGCCTTTATTATATCAGCTGAGCTGCTGCATCAGTGAAGTCAACAGAATAGTTCAATGTAATATTACTTTTTCATTTAATGCCAGCAAACCTTTGAAAAAGTAAACAAATATATAAGTTACAGTAGTTGTGTTAGTTTAATTAGTTGTGTGCATTAGTTTAGTTAGTTATGTTCATTAGTTTAGTTAGTTATGTTCATTAGTTTAGTTAGTTATGTTCGTTAAGTTCATTAGTTTAGTTAGGTATGTTCATTAGTTAGTTTAAATAACTTGTACTCGACAGACTCATGAAATACCTACTTTGTGTAATTCATGTTGGGATGCAGCCGGTAGACAGCGTTCCAATAGTTAGTCTGGAGGAGAGACGGCTGTGTTGGACTGTTAATGAGGGAAGTAGCTGGAGGCCATCAGCAATGATGTACTGTGAATCGATGCCACACACACACACACACACAAACACACAAACACACACACACACACACACACACACACACACACACACACACACACACGCACACACACAGAGCTATGACACCCTTCTGGTACTTTCCGGATATGTTTCCACAGTTAAAACTAGGAGTTTCTTATTTTGCATCGACTGAGGCCAGTCATTACTGAATAAAAGATGAAGCCCAGAATAGCATCGGCTTCAATCCAAGCCCTGACTGACACGCCGTCCACTAATACTAACTTACATTTCAACTTAAATTTGTGATGCACATTGTTTGTTGGGAATTACATTTGAAATTTGAACACCAACACAGGAAAGTCTTGAGGAATTATAAACTTATAACACATAAATAAAGAATATCAGGGCATGTTTGTCTCCAGACATATTATTCATAGCAATCTAGCTGTGTGTGTATATGTTAGCCAGACAGCCAGTCTGACAGACAGATAGAAAGACAGGACAGCCGGACAGATAAAGAGCCAGACAGAGAGTCAGACAGAAAACCAGAGAGCATAGCCAGACAGACAGACAGACAGACAGACAGACACACACACACACACACAGACACACAGAAGACACACAGACAGACACACAGACACAGACACACACACACACACACACACACACACAAACAAAGAGAGAGAGAGAGAGACAGAGAGAGAGAGAGACAGACAGACAGACAGACAGACAGACAGACAGACAGACAGACTGAAAGCCAGAGAGCTAGCCAGCCAGACAGACAGACAGCCAGAGAGCTAGCCAGCCAGACAGCCAGACAGCCAGACAGACCAGACAGACATACGGAGAGCTAGCCAGCCAGAGAGACAGCCAGGTCAGACAGAAGGATCGAGAGAGAGATACTAGAGGAACATCCTTGTTTGTTTTGGTGATGTATCCGATCCGGGTTGAATCTCTCCCATCGTTAGTCTGGTGCTCCATTTATCATCTTTCTGTCTTATTAGGAGAATGGATTGGGACTCCTGTCAGTAAATGGATCTGAGTGCGGGCCAGCAGCGCATGGAGCTCATCCTCCTCTGTTGTATTCTTCACACTCATATAGCCCTCTAAATCTGGGGACAACTTCAGAAACAACAACAGCAGCAGTAACAAACGCCTCAGAAAAAATGATGCTCTCTACATATCCTTTATCTTACTTACAATTGTGGTTTTATCGTTGTTGTTGTTGTTGTTGTTGAATCTCCGATATCTGTGGCATCACTAAAAAGGATACAGCAAAGCTTAGAAATGCTTTTTTGCACTAAAATCAATGTGTTTATCAGGTCAGTAAACCCATATCTCTCTCTCTCTCTCTCTCTCTATGAACACAGATTATAATGGTTTCAACCATTAGTGACATGATTTTCCACCAGAACTTTCAAGACATCGACCACAAAAATAACAGCATAATAACACAGTATTTAACTACTTGTGGAAAAACATATGTACATACATGTATATATCACCCCTCAGGTGTATCCTGTTCAACATAGCAGGCCTGCTTATCTTAATATTGAGAAAAAAATACAAGATTTCAGATCTTTTCCATCTAATAATCTATCGGGCTTGTACATCAGAATGCATTTGTTATAGCCTAAACAAAAAGGGAAAGAGTGGAGAATAATGATAATGATAATAATTCACTTTTTTTTGTTTTGCTTACCTGTCCAAACTAAGCTGATGATCACGAATTAGTAATGAAAGTAAATGCTGCGCCTCATTGCGCAAAGCCTACGCGGAATGACGCTCTAAAAGCACGCGCCTTTGACCCCGCGCCGGACGGACCAATGAGCGTGCGCGTTACTGCGGAGCGGCCAGGATCCTCGGAGGCGCTCCTTTCGTCAACATGGTAAGTATACATTTCTCAACAAATGCGTATTTCACAATTAACAAGAGGCGGTGATCGCCTTAGAGATGCTGTTACGGTCGTACACATTCCCTTTAATGAATGTGTATTCATCTAAATGTGACTATAACGTTGTAATAGGTCAGATAACTCCGTGTGGCTAGCGCGGAGCTAACAGCGGCACAGACACACACACTCACACTGAGCTAGCACTGAGCTAACAGCGACACTCACACTGCTGGGACTCCGGCTACTTCTTGGAGAACTGGTTCTCTTTAATAAGCATGTTTTGCGGTACTGACCTTGGGGGTAGCGTTGCCTGCGGGTTATTACGAACATCATGTAACACACCTGTCACAATAATCACAATATAATGTGCACGTTATTGTGTGAACTTGTCAGGCTTTTACTAGAAGCCATGCTTGGATAAGTAAATGATCTATAGCAGTATTCTGACCTGCATCTGTAAATGAATAAACCCCTCATAATAACGTAATGATTTATTATTATTATTATTATTATTATTATTATTATTATTATCCACAGCTAAGGACGAGGAGAGCAGAATCGATAGCGTTCACTCGTTTGAATGAAATCTAACCTGCGCGTCACTGCGCCTGAAACTAAACTAGTGTTAACCTTAACCTGACCAGAGGAAACTAAACTAGTGTTAACCTTAACCTGACCAGAGGAAACTAAACAAGTGTTAACCTTAACCTGACCAGAGGATACTAAACTAGTGTTAACCTTAACCTGACCAGAGGAAACTAAACTAGTGTTAACCTTAACCTGACCAGAGGAAACTAAACAAGTGTTAACCTTAACCTGACCAGAGGATACTAAACAAGTGTTAACCTTAACCTGACCAGAGGAAACTAAACTAGTGTTAACCTTAACCTGACCAGAGGAAACTAACCTAGTGTTAACCTTAACCTGACCAGAGGCAACTAAACTAGTGTTAACCTTAACCTGACCAGAGGAAATTAAACTAGTGTTAACCTTAACCAGCCCAGAGGAAACTAAACTAGTGTTAACCTTAACCTGACCAGAGGAAACTAAACAAGTGTTAACCTTAACCTGACCAGAGACAACTAAACTAGTGTTAACCTTAACCTTACCAAAGGAAACTAAACTAGTGTTAACCTGACCTGACCAGAGGAAACTAAACAAGTGTTAACCTTAACTTGACCAGAGGAAACTAAACTAGTGTTAACCTTAACCTGACCAAAGGAAACTGAACTAGTGTTAACCTTAACCTGACCAGAGGAAACCATACCTAACCGCCTGTGTTGGGTGTCCTGTTCATGACAGTCCTCATCAGAGAGTAATAATGGCCCGAGCCAGGCACCTCCGTACCCGGGTGTCCCTCCTCCCTTTGTAAGTTGGTGATGAGCATGTCCAATATTACTGTCTAGCCCACCACCTACTGTCTATTCCTCCAGTTTAACACATTGAGCCCTAATCAATCAGAAATGTTTAATAATGGATGACTCTTTGACCTGTTGGGTTGCCCCCCTCCTCCCCTGTTGGTGCACTTAGATGGGACCACCTGGAATCCCCCCTCATTTCCCTCCGATGGGAATGCCACCGATGGGACAGCGACCACCGAACATGACCCCCATGCCACCCGGGATGATGCCCCCTGGCATGATGCCGCCGATGGGTGGACCTCCAATGGGACAGGTGAGGTTGAACCTGCGTTTCTGTTTGTATCACAGTAGTTACAACTGTAATAACTTGTGTAGAGGGTACTTGAATAAAGCTTAAACCATTTCCAACAATTGTGAATTGCATATTTAAGTTTTGTTCAAAAGACACTCAGTCCATATTTGCAATGGCTTTTGTTTCTTAGTTTTATTTTCCTCCATATCATCTCTCAAGTGAGCATTTAACAAAATCCTTCTTGTTTTTACATCAATTGGGAGACCTGAGGCCATACAGTTAGAACAGTAGACTGTTGCCTGACTGATGAATTGTGAATACAGATAACAAAACAAAAACCAGCTCAATGTCACCCTGCCAGACAGGTTCATAATCCACCAGGTGCATCGTAGTGATTATTATTATTATTATTATTAACAGCAGCAGCCAAGAGGTTCTAATTAGAGCTGTGCTAATTGTAGCAATCCCAAGAACACACACACACACACACACACAAAGGTGTGTGTAGAGGAGCTTCTCACCTCTGACAGAGTGCTGAGGGGTTTTAGGAGAGGAGCTACTTATGGTGGCACAAGCTGTGGTTTCACACCGTTCTCACCGTCAAGCCGCTTCACTGGAGTCACCTTAGCTCACCTCGCGTAGCTCCTTTCATATACACACACACACACACACATGTACACACAGACTCGTATACTAACACACACACACATACACACACGCAGACTCATACACAGACTCATACACGCACACAGACTCATACACGCGCACACTGATTCGTATAGACAGACAGACATACACCCTGCCTATATAGCCTTGTCTCTCACAGTGTATAAATGCCTCACCATTGCACCACGTAGTGCGGAAGATGAGGTTTGAATATTTCATGCTGCTTGTGTTTATTAGATGCCGGGCATGATGCCACCCATGATGCCCAGGATGATGATGCCTCCTCGCATGGCAGCTGCGGCGATGCAGCCATCAGGACCGGTAACCTCCCCCCACTCTCCTGAACTCTCTCTCTCTATCCTCCACCTCCTAATCCTCCACCTCCTCATACTCCTCCTCCTCCTCCTCCTCCTTATTCTTGTAAAAATAGTTTTTTCAAGCTGTCAAGTGACAAAGCATTTCACAAGTTTGACTGTCTCTCACACACACTGGTAATGGCGCTAATGTTAGCTCTGGGAAAGGGGGAAAAAAAACCTCACACACACTTGTGCAGATCTGATGAGATAGTAATTTTAGAAAGTTCAGTTAAAGTGAAAAAGATGAATAAACGACGAGAGGCACCATTGAGTCCGAGCATGTCCTCAGAGTGTCAGTGGGGGGGAAGTTGAGACCTTTGGTTCAACAGTGAATAACGGCCTCATATTGACATTAAAAGACCCTCTGCAGTGTTCCTCGGCATATGGCTAACCCTATATAGATATAGTGAATAACCTTCTAAATATGAAGGCCAACCCCAGATTGACTAGTTTTGGAACGAGCCCTGTCCGCTTGGTCTTTCGCTATATATTCGGGGGGGTTTTCAGCGCTGTGTCTGCCATTGTTGTTGCTTCTTCTTGGATGCTTATGATCTGGGACCTGGTCGCTATGTTTTTATAGTAAAAGAAAGTGCAGAGGGCAGGGTCTGTGAAGATACAGACCCTGCCACCCACTTCTTGTGGGTCATAAGTGATGATTTAGAGGGATTCATATTTTATGAATCTATACATTGTTTTTGTAGGAAAATCCTCCTCACTGTGCCCTTAAGAAAATCATATTTTTATGAACATTAGTACATTAGATAATTAATGTTTTTTACTAGGAGGCCGATCAGAATCCAAGAGACCTGCAGTTGTCTTTATAAAGACCGGTAGCGTGTTGGGTGGAAAGGAATCAAACAATAACAGAAGTATTACTCGTATATCGGCAAGGTTTCATTCTGTGTACTTGTTGTGAAGTTGTATTTTAATTTGATCTATTATTGTTTCCACAGCCTGGAGTGGAGTCTTCAGGTAAGGCTTTTAAGATTTTATTTCAAATAACTGTTAATAAACTGTAAATAACCTCATGTTTGTACTTCAGCGTATTTATGTCGATTCATGTGTTCATGTTGATTCATGTGATCATGCTGATTCATGTGCTTCTCCTAGCAGCAGCCCCAGGCATAGCTGTAAGTCAAACCCAGATTCTTTATTTATTTTCTTTATTTAATACCTCAATGTTGCCCAGTAGGACTCTGCATTATTCATGATATTCTGCACTTTGAAGGCTGCTTTTCCTCCTTCGTTTTTTTTGTAGTCGAAATAACATTTGTTTGTTTTTTGTTGTCCCGCAGAGTGCAACAAACGGCTCCCCGCCAGAGGACCAACCAAAGAAGGTGTGTGTGTGTGTGTGTGAATATAAACATAACAGACAGTAGACAACACAACTATTTAAGGGGCCTTGAAGGGAAATAAGAGACTTGAGTGCCAGAGTATTTGAAACCCGTTGGGATAAAAGCAGGAGTTAGTCCCATAGGAATATTTTTTGTGAAAATGTATACTTCCACAGCCTAGCTGATTGTGTCTTTTCTGCTTAGAAGTCTGTGTGGACAGAGCACAAATCTCTAGATGCAAAGACGTACTACTACAACACAGAGACCAAGCAGTCTACCTGGGAGAAACCAGACGATCTCAAGTCTCCCGCTGAGGTAAATATAGATATTTATATGTACGAATATGAATATTAATTCTGATCATGCTTGGTTCTCCTTTTACTTCAATACAGAGGCTGACCCACCTCTGTTCTTCGTGTCACTTTTGTTCTTTCCTTTTGCTTCCCCCGAACAGCAAATGCTGTCCAAATGTCCATGGAAAGAGTACAAGTCGGACACGGGGAAGCCTTACTACTACAATTCCCAGACCAAGGAGTCCAGATGGACCAAACCCAAGGACCTGGAGGACCTGGAAGGTAGAAACCCAGACCTGCAACCATTAGACCATTAGTCGACTAATGGATTTGATTCACAGAACATGAATCAAATAAAGTGTTTGTAATCAATTAATTGTTGAGGTCACATTTGAGGTCATCAAATACAAATGCCAAACATTTGCTGCTTGATGCTTCAGAAATGTAATTGTTCATGGATCATTATTGAAAGAATCATTTAGTTATCATTTACTTGGCTGCTTGTCAGATAAAGCGAGCAAATTTAAGACATCACTTTGGACTCTGGTAACTTGTGATGGCATTCGCTCTTATTTATGGCATTTTCTAGACTAAATGATCGAAAAAATTATCGTTAGATTCATCGACTGAAAATAATGGTCAGTTGCAGCCCCACCCACGGAAGGTGAGATAGCGACTTGTGGTGCTAAATTAGTGTGTGGTCCTCCTCGGCCGCCCACCGTGGTGTGTTTAGCATTAGGATCAATGGCTCGTCATTGATGTTGCACATAATAACGCTGCATGAATTTAAAATGAAAATAGGAGCTCGGCCATCGTTAGACGGATACAGTAACATGCGCCTGCTCCTCCTCTGCGTCTGTGTTTTCTATCAACGTGCTTTGAACTGAAAGGAGTCCCCTAATAACCATTTCCTTTGTCTCTTCCAGCGATGATCAAAGCGGAGGAAAACGGGTAAGAGCTTCCTGTTTACCTTCGGCTACCTACGCCCATTGGCTCGCTAGCTCATTAGCAGCAAAAACATGAACCTTTTTGAAGAAGATAAAAGACGGCCGTTTCTTCTACGTCCAGAGATCAAAGAGGCCACCGGCGCTTCGTTTCCCATGTTTGTATTCAAGGTGACAAGAGAACGCCGTGGCGGCCGGCAGTGTCACGCCACTGCACCGTCACTCATAACTGATCTGCCCACAGGACGGCAGAGTCCACTGCTCCCGGCAACGCCCCGGCGCCCGCCCTGCAGGCCGACCCTGCCGCCGGTGCCATGGCAACCATGATGGAGGCGGAGCCCGTGGCAGCGCGTGTCGAGGAACCCATGTCCCAGGTGGCTGTGCAGCACGCACCCGAGGTCACCGCCGCCGATGCACCTGTGGCCTCCGCCGAGACCCCCATCGCCTTGGAAACCACAGCCAGGTAATGCTGACGTGTGTGGGAGGGGTTGGTCAGGGTACCTGCGGAGGTATAAAAAAATGCCTTGAATTCAGAAATGTAAATTTAAGGCCTTAAAAGGCATAAAAAGTCTTAAATATACTTTGCATAGGTGTTCAATATTTCTTACGGCTGTCAGGAGATGAAAAATAATAAACATCAAACCAATAAATGTCAGAAACGTTGATGTAAGGTATGGTTTTATGTGAAATGGATATTTATTTTATATTGTGCACTTTGTCAATACATTTCTATACTTATAAAACAATTCCAGGTTGAGGACTGTCATTTACCTATACGCCATTGGGCTGTGAAATCGGTAATAAATTGTGTTCCAAGTGGTATTAAAAAGTCTTATTGAACTGGTTGGAAACTGCAGATACCCTGCTAGTGGTTTAGGTGTTTGACTCCCACCTGAATGGTTCCGGGTTTGAACCCCAGCATCTGAGCAACATGCCTAACCTTTTAAAAAGGTGTAAAGGCTGTATTTATGGTGTGACAGCATGTAGTATGGACATGAGATGTGTGTGAAGCTCACAGCGTTCCCATGACGGGTTAGGGTTAGGGTAGGCACTGCCTACACTGTAGAGGGCTAGTTCTGTTAGTGACAACACGTACACTTAGAGCTGAGCTGCACGGGTTCTCTGTGTAACCATTTATCCCCGTACACACAGCCTGCCTGAAGGACAGCTCCACGCGTAAGTGTCTAACAACTTTCTACTTATCCCGTCTGTCAAATGCAGCGTCAATTACTACATTTTAAAAAGCCACTTTGATAGATAATGTCATCATTGAATTGAAGAACACTGTCTTTGGCCATTATTTTCCAATCTTTAATAGAACTGGTTCTTATCTTGTAACTGTTTGACAGAAGACACATAAATGACTTTCCACTCTGGGATCAAAAAACAAAGTTAGCCATCAAACTTAAACAAAGCATGCGTTCTACCTGTTTTATTTGTAGTGTGTATTTCTGTAAGTGTATTTCTACTTTGCATGAATTCCTGACTAGGGTCTTGGGGGACATTTGCATGCTCTTTGCATGGACGGTCCCTCACCAAACCCTCTCTTGTTTACAACACGTCCCAACTATTGTCAAGCGTCTGTCGTCAATCTCCGACCTCATGGCGATCTCGGCTGTTGCAGGCATTCGATGTCGGTCTCCATAAGGCACCGTCATCTCACAGCACATAACTTGTTTGTGTTTTCCTCCACAGGTCTGAGGTGCCCAGGGAGGAGCGTCCAGAGCTTCAGAAGAAGACCTACAAGTGGACCACCAAGGAGGAGGCCAAGCAGGCCTTCAAGGAGCTGCTGAAAGAGAAGGTAGTGCCGGGCGAGAAAAAAATCAATTCACTGCAGTCACGCTATTTTTTTATTATTATTTTTTTTAATCTATTTTTTTTAATGCCTGACTCGATTGAAAAAATGTTATTAATTTATTTTGCTTATTGGATTGTTTATTGTTTTCACATTAAATGCATACAAGTAGTACACTACATCAACCGTAGCATGTAGCCTTTAAAGTATAACAATATAGCAATGATGCTGCTGAAATAAAAGTCAGGAAGACTGACTGACATGTGATGTGCATTGTTTTTGGAAATATGCCTCATGATATACAGTCTCTAGAAGTGTAGGATTCAACTATTTACCATGGTCTAGTGTTAAAAAAGAGTAAACAAATATCGCAATAAATTGTAATATCGAATCACAATACTTAGTAGTAAAAATACATATGAAATCGGGACCAGAGTATGGTGACGTTATGGAACAGGGAGATGAACGTATCATCCCAGCTCTAGCAGCATGTTGTCAGACGGGATCAGTGATGGAGTTATGTGGGTCAGAGGCTGTCGGTGAGCCTGCTGTGGGCACACTCTGTAGGCTGGGGAGTGTGACCGTGTGCTAATTGCTATTTAGCTACTAGAAATAGTAGCAACAATTTATCTAGAAACATTGCTCTGTGCCACGTTGGAATAAATTACTAAACGAAGCATATGTTTGGGAAAAAATCATACTATTGATATTTAAATTAGAACTTGCATACATTACAATGTGTTGGCAATGTCGAGTTGAAACTCAGGTTGGCTCAATTAGTGTGATCATCATAATGATATAATTGATTACACCTCGAGTGGATAATTAAACGTAAACATTAGGAACAATATATCATATTATATATTAAATGTTCGTCAGATTTATCATGATTATTTCTTCAGTGTGTAGCATTGGTATTTTTATTATAATCCAGCATTCTCTTCTCAAGACCACATTTAACTAGTGGGAGAGGACCTGGATTTAGTCGAGCGCCTCAGATCACTAATGGGACTAACATGGGGCATTTAAAACTGAGAATGTCCCATGGTAATTTTTGGCCAACTATTTTGGGCAAATTCTTCAGCTTGTTGGGACGCATGTAAAAGCGCAGGTGAAGCAAACGTTGGGTCATTTCTGATGCTGTTTTTTTACCAGCCAGCGTCTTCTGTGTTGTGATCTGTGATCTAATCCCTCACCCCTGCGGGAGGTCTTAGCGCCGCGGTTAATTCTGCTCTCCTGTTGCCGCGGATGTGCTCACGTGCTCGCTAAGGTAGCGCCGCGCACGGTACCTATATTTAGCCTCCCTTTTAATTCACTGTGTCAAGCTCTCTGGAGATTGCTTGCCATTTCTCTGCGAGATCTTAATGGCTCTGTCCCCGTGATTAGTGTTACTGGATCAAAAGCAAGGGATTAAAACAGTCAGAGAAAGAAAGGAAGAGAGGGAGCGAGTTGGGAGATACAGGGAGGGAGGGAGGGAGGGAGGGGGGGGGGGGTACAGATGGAGATGGAGAAAGAGGCATGCCTCACTGGGTTGGAAGGACAACTGACAAGGCGAGTGCACACGCTGGAGGTGGTTCATAATGGAGGTGCAGGTTCTCCCCGCAGGACAGACGACAGAAAGGCCACTTACATAAGTCCTCCTGTGGTATTTGCTGCTTCAATTATTACTACTGCTCCACACCTCTTAATTCTGCATCTATTCGTAATCACCATAAATGCATTTGAGCGTCTGCTTGTAACCAAAGCCCCTTAAGCTCCATATGGTGTCTTCTACTGGTTTGGAAATACTCTGCTATGATTAATATTTTGTTTAGCATGGTTTTCCCACATAAAAATGAAAAAAAACACAACTCTGTGTGCTGGAAGCACATCTACTCTTCTCCCTCATTGAGAAATTATGGATCTATGAGTATTCATGATATGCAAATATCATAGGCCCTGCGCCCCGCCCACCACCACTGCTTGCGCTAGGTTGATGGGTGAAAGAGAGCATTGCGCATCATAAAGATGGCGGAAGCATCGGCGAGATTCAGTCATACATGTTTGAGCCTCAGTCAGACCGGTGACGATGTTACACTGTGTTCACATTGTCATTACGTAATTATATACCAGAGGTAAAATCAAAGAGTAAGAGCGAGAGTTGGTGGTATGCTAATGCTAACTCTTGCTCTCACTGTACCGACATGTCCGCTCTGCCGCTCTCACTGCATGCGTGTGCTGGAGGTCTCAGGTTTCTTTGCCTGCATTTGCTTATTCGACAGCGATTGGCTCTCGTATTAGTGACGAAATCAAGCTTCCCCTTCAGTGGATATTTAGTTACCTATATCAGGATAGAAGATTTGGGCCATATTGCCCTATGTGTTGGTGGCCACCTGCTGTATGCATAGTGTATTCCTTGGATCTATCGTGTGCCGAATCATGTGAGGAATTGTCATCGTCATTTAACAGTCCTGTGATTCTCTTGATTCCAGGGTGTCTCTTCAAACTCCTCCTGGGAGCAGGCGATGAAAATGATTATCAACGACCCTCGCTACAGGTCAGGCCCTCGTCTTACTATGACAACACGTTTACTAATAATCATAACTTCACACAAAAAAAAACATCTCGTCCACTTTAAACCAAACATAACGTGTTTTTTTTCTGGCAATGTTCAGTGCCCTGCCCAAACTGAGCGAGAAGAAGCAAGCGTTCAACGCCTACAAGGTCCAGACAGAGAAGGAGGAGAAGGAGGAGGCCAGGATCAAGTATAAGGAATCTAAAGAGACCTACCAGAGATTCCTGGAAAACCACGACAAGATGACGTCCACCACCAGATATAAGTATGTGCTGCTGCTCACGACTAGCCTGGGAACCAGACCAATCTGCCAGCTTATGTTGTATTTGCTCAGGCCGATACTTCTGGCTCCTCTCCCTCCCGTTCAGACAGATACGTCTGGCCCCTCCCCTCCCGTTCAGACAGATACGTCTGGCCCCTCCCCTCCCTTTCAGACAGATTTCGAGCCGACCTGGCTCGGGTCGGGCCAATCACAACTGTTTATCTAATAGGGGGGCGGGTTTGCTATGATGACTGTACAGAGGAGCGCCGTTGAGGCATTTTCAAAAGAAGAATAAACTACTGCACTTTTTGGTTTTGATTTTGGTTTGCGCCCATTGATAATGCCCCATGGAAATTGAAAATGAACTGAGAGGTTCCAGACTAATGCGCATTTGCGAATTGGTCTGGTTATGCCAGGCTAGCTCACAAAGTGTACGGCATTGTTTGTTATGTATTTGTTTCGTCACCCTCTCTGCCATTGATTGGTGGTTCTCCATACTGTCGATATGATTGTGCAGATACAATCTATAACGTGAAAGGGGTCAGAGCAGCCATACCGCAGCAACGCCTGGTTCTCCGCCAGACCCTGTAGCACCGGGCTGGGTGACGTCTACACAGACCTCTCCTCCTTTTATATCAAACCTTTTAATCTCATCAGGAGGGGGGGGGGCACACTAAGAAGATCATTGTTGCCCAGGTTATCCTCATGGGTTGAGACGCCACCCTGTGTGCTTCTGACATGTGATTGGTCATACAATGGAGTTTATTGTTGAAGCGTGAACCCCCCACCTACCCACCCACGTTGCACTGCAATACATCGGACAGTTGGGGACCGAGATGTCCGGATTGGGCGATTATGAAAAAAACATTATCATGATAATCATGGGGAATTTGACACAATATGGATAAATATCACAATATGCATATGAATTAAAAATATACCATTCTAAACAGTTAAACCGAAGTATATGGAGACATAAGGTATGGTATCAGACTAAAACTAGTTTCCTTTCTCTCTGACATTTTAAACCTCATTTTGATCAACTCGAGGGCACGTCTTCTCATCATAATTAATTTAGACTATGAAACTGGGTATCACGATAAGTCAATATCTTTATTTCATGATGATACAATACCATTCAAAGATGATAAGCGATAACATTAAATGATTGCCCAGCCTTAGTCGGAAGGTATTTTTATATAGAACAGATAATATAGCGTGCTGTAGTGTGAGCCAGCGAACGAGCCCACAGACCGGGGTGAGAGATGCTGACACGCCGAGTGGACACAGCCAGCGGTATCGACCAGCGACCTTGACAACCGGTTTCTAGAACACTGCTGGCACCGGGGTTGTCGTGGCGACTAGGGTTATATTCTGGTTTGGACACAACAGGCGGCGATGGCCGTGACAGCCTGTCTGGCTCTGACAGTGTGTGTGTGTGTGTGTGTGTGTGTGTGTGTGTGTGCGTGTGCGTGTGCGTGTGCGCGTGTGTGTGTGTGTGTGTGTGTGTGTGTGTGCGCGCACATGCACACTGCGTTCACACAGGTTGGCCCAGATGGATTTCGTCCGTCTGGCCGTTGACGCAAACAGACAAACGAGTCTTATGTGTTTCTGTAAATGAACACAAAAGTGCAGCATGTTGTGCCAGCTTTTAGTCGATTTAGATCCACTTGTGCATCACCAGACATGGCCTTATGAAGCACTGCCCTCTTGTGGATAAACCTCTCCCTCCACTAAGTGTGTGTGTGTGTGTGTGTGTGTGTGTGTGTGTGTGTGTGTGTGTGTGTGTGTGTGTGTGTGTGTGTGTGTGTGTGTGTGTGTGTGTGTGTGTGTGTGTGTGTGTGTGTGTGTGTGTGTGTGTGTGTGTGTGTGTGTGTGTGTCGCCCAGGAAAGCAGAGCAGATGTTCAGCGACCAGGAGGTGTGGAGCTGCGTCCCAGAGAGAGACCGGCTGGAGATCTACGAGGACGTGCTCTTCTACCTGGCCAAGAAGGAGAAGGTCGGCCATCTTCTTGTGTTTTGTAATGATCCGTTATTGAGGCTCTCCGTTCAGTCCAAAGAACCTAAAGCATGAAGCTCAGCTTTCTGCTTGTGGCTGAAGAACGTATTTAACCACTTGGTAGAGCTATAACCTTTTGTTCAAAATGACACGGATAGGGGTCTATAGAGATGCTAACATAGTGAAGGTCTATACTATAGACCTTCACTATGTTAGCATCTCTATAGACCTTCTCCATCTATGTTAGCATCTCTATAGACCCGAGGTCACTAACAGGCGGACCGCGGTCCGGGTCCGGACCCAGACGCCGTCCTATGCGGACCCAGACCTATAATCAATAAACTATTGAGGGATTCTACATTATGACGGGGCGCTTCTATTTTAACCAGCGCAGCTTTTCTAGTCTTTACGGCATTTGGTTAGCGGACCTTACAGACCAATTGCATGTGAGTTAAGTATCCCACGTGACGCTGCTCAGCCAATCAAATTTATGGGGGGGCGATCGTAAGCCACCCCGGACCTACGACCGACGGGGGGGCAGGTAGACACCGCTAGACACCGCTAGACACACGGGACTCATACCGGTGATCGCGGCTTTAGTTCCCCGTCTGATCGCTGTAATTCGGAGCGTGAATATCTGTTGAATATCTAATATCTTTCTAACTTTAAAAAACACTTTAGTATTTTTAAGCCGATAGTCGCACATCCCTCGTAACTACGCCGTGAAGGTGAACCCTCCCGGACTCCGCTATTAACATGAACCGCTCCGCAGGAGGAGCCGCACGTCCACACGCACCGGACACCACGATACACACACACATGTTTTACATTTGATTTTAAATAAAGTTGTCTGCAGTTATACGGTTAAATACGATTATTAAAACCCTAATTATGACAGTCCTGGACCGGCCCAAAAATGTGCATCGGCTCACCCGGTACGCCCGATGGCCAGTCCACCCCTGCTTGTCCCGTTAGTTAAAAATAGTAATCCAATTGTGAAATCCGTGTTGTAATCGGCAGCATACAAGCTAGTTATATTGAAAAGTAAATAAAGATTCAGACGTGCTGCGTGATGATGTGTTCAGGTTGGCTCAGTAAAACGACTATTAGGTTATCATGATGCGTTCAAGTGTAATGTAAAGAAAAGGGAAATTGAGATTTTGGCGAGAAACATGAGTAATACAGTTGTATAGTATATTAAAAATCTGGAGGATCATGAAAGGCAGACATGTTAATTTTTCTGCAAAAAAACCCCTGTTAAATTATGAGATTATATTTTATTTCCTTTTGTGTGACCCATATACATTATGACTTATTTTTCATTTGGTGCTGCTGATATATTCTTTCTATTGTTAGTTGTATGTCATTTCTAAGTGGCCCATTACATTAGCCATGTTTATTGAAGGCTAGAAACGTTTTTGTTATGCTCACTTGTTAAGCAATACCAGTTCTGTTGAAAACAAATTGTCGCGTCGTCTTTCCACCAAATAATAGAAAAGTATCGATAGTGGTATCGATAAAGACTCGGATCGATAAGGAGTATCGATAAAGGTATCGATATCAATAAATATTAACGATCCCCATCCCTAGAGACGAGTGAGCGCGAGACAGGGAGAGATGACGGAGAGACGAGTGAATGGGAGACAGGGAGAGACAGTACACATGTATACTTCAATGATTAGTGACAATAAATATTTTTGAATTGTGAATTTGACTTTCTTTAATTTAACAGTCAGTTGCAGATGTTGATACAACTATAAGGCTATATATATATATATATATATATATATATATATATATATATATATATATATATATATATATATATATATATATATATATATATATCCGGACCTTCGCTTGAGGAAATTTTCTCTCACTGGACCTCTTGAAATTTTAGTTGAATACCCCTGCTATAGACCATCACTATGTTAGCATCTCTATAGACCTTCTCCATCTATGTTAGCATCTCTATAGACCTTCTCCATCTATGTTAGCATCTCTATAGACCTTCACTATGTTAGCATCTCTATAGACCTTCTCCATCTATGTTAGCATCTCTATAGACTCTGTAGAGATGCTAACATAGATGGAGATGGTCTATAGAGATGCTAATATAGTGAAGGTCTATATGGATGCTAAGGTAGATAGTGAAGGTCTATAGAGTTGGTAACATGGATAGTGAAAGTCTATAGAGATGCAATCACAGATAGGGGTCTATAGAGATGCTAACATAGTAAAGGTCTATAGAGATGCTAACATAGTGAAGGTCTATAGAGATGCTAAGGTAGATAGTGAAGGTCTATAGAGATGGTAACATAGATAGTGAAAGTCTATAGAGATGTAATCATATAGTGAATGTCTATAGAGATGCTAAGATAGATGGTGAAGATCAGTAGAGATGCTAACAAAGATAGTGGAGTTCTATAGAGATGCTAATGTGGATAGTGAAGGTCTATAGAGATGCTAATGTATAAGTGTCACCTGCAGGAGCAAGCCAAGCAGCTGAGGAAGAGGAACTGGGAGGCACTGAAGACCATCCTGGACAACATGGCCAATGTGACGTACCGCACCACCTGGTCCGAGGCCCAGCAGTACCTGCTGGACAACCCCACCTTCGCTGAAGACGAGGAGCTGCAGAGTAGGAGCACGCCCACATTTATACACACTTACACAACAAACCGGTACACAAACACACACACGTTGATACACACTTAGAACAGAAAGACAAATCTGTACACAAACACCAACGTTTATACACACATACACATCACACACCTGTACACACCTGTACACACACACACACACACACACACACACACACACACACACACACACACACACACACACACACACACACACACACACACACACACACACACACACACACACCCATATGTTTATACACAACACACACTCATATACACTCACACACATACATTCACTCTCACACAGACACACTAGTGTGGGGTCAATAAGGTCATCATTTAATCTTTAAATACTTTTATAACGTGGTGAAATGATATATTGTCATATCCTGAAATACATTTTGTGTAGCCACATTTCAGGCAATTGTAAAGATCAGAAGATATAATCTACCATGAGGTGTATATATTGAAAAGTCTAAATTTAATCTAGCTGGCGTCGAGTCACAATTTTCATATTACCATTGAATACAAACTCAGTAAACCTGCATCTAAAAGTGGATTTTAGTGCTTGGCAGCCGAACATGAAAATTTCACGTCGGCATCAACATCAGCTACAAACGTTTGTGTGGCAAGACATCATTTTGCACTCTCATTCAAGTTCTTTGTTCTCCTTAGTTATATAAGCACTGTGACTTATATATGTAACTTAATCTGTGGTCCCAATGAGCTAGCCTCATACCAATAGAATATTCATAGCATTACATCATGTGTGATTAACGTGTGCACTTACAGACTAAATTGCTAATGTGTTCGCCTCATGAGAGGGAAGAAGCCAAGTCAAGTGCACAGCAGGTGGTATTAGTATTGCTTTCCTCTGTGCACTTAGAGGCCCAGTGAAGTGTACATTGCATAGCTTTAATGCTAACTCTTATGTGATATCTTCCCTAGTTTAGTCTACTACCCCTGCCCTGGTACATAAGCAGCAGTGTTTGTGCTACGATGACTCCTCTGAAAATTGTCTTAAGTGTACAGTGCTAAGTGTTACTGCTGCCTCCTCCCCTGGCAGACATGGACAAGGAGGACGCGTTGATCTGCTTCGAGGAGCACATCCGGGCACTGGAGAAGGAGGAGGAGGACGAGAAGCAGAAGACGCTGCTCAGAGAGAGGAGACGACAACGCAAGAACCGCGAGTCCTTCCAGGTGAGAGTCTGCATGTCAGTCTGTCCCTCGTAGCATCCAGGGGACCATGATGAACACACGGCATGAGCAATTGTAAAGGTTTTAGAGAACACATTGGGTTTAAGAGCACTTGTATTATGTATTATTTTGTGGTTGGCATTCGGCATTTGCAGCACATAAAACCCCCAGTGAAATGGTCCTTATTGATGCAGGTTCATTCTTCATTCATTCTTCATCAAACACTTAAGAACCAAGACATCCCATTTATCACTATAGAATAAAAGTCAAAGTCGCCACAATTTATCTCTACTGTCAGCAATATTGACCATGCTCGCCGTTTAGAAATTCCTGGACGAGCTGCACGACCACGGCCAGCTGCACTCCATGTCCGCCTGGATGGAGATGTACCCGGCCGTCAGCGCCGACATACGCTTCGCCAACATGCTCGGCCAGCCAGGTAGGACCACACCTACACGCACGCTCACTCACTCACTCACTCACTTACTCACTCACTCGCTCGCTCACACAGAGATATTGACGTAGTGCAGGAAGAAAGCACAAGCTCTCTGGTTTTATTAGTTTTTTCTCTTCATTTCACGTTGGGTAAACTAATCCTACTAATCCGTCTGTTTGAGTCTGGTATTTATTGTTAAATTGGTTATATTTGGTGTCTTTCTTTTCCAACCTCAGGCTCCACCCCCCTGGACCTGTTTAAGTTCTACGTGGAGGACCTGAAAGCCCGTTACCATGACGAGAAGAGAATCATCAAAGACATACTCAAGGTGCGTCTTCATCGTTATCCAATAACCACATGCACAGTGTTAAGTCTAGCATGTTCACGCCTCCTCACACACAAGCTACTCTATATTTCTGAGTTTGATTGATAAGTTCATCAAGGCTAGTATAGGGCTTGTACATCAAAATGCATCATGGGATTAATTGTTGGCAATACTCCGCCATATTGAGAGGCTCAAGAGTGTTGTAGTACTGTCAAATCCTACAGCAACGTAAATATACCGTAACCTAGGCTAATGACCGAGGCTAAAACACTGTGGCAATTTCAAACACGTCTCCCCATAATGATGCATCATTTCAACGTTAATCACAAAACAATTACCAAAAAACGACTTGCTACCAACAACTAACATTCCTATGCTTCCAAAATGGCGGTGGTCATTGCAATGTACATGCCCTATATTATGTGCTCATGGCGATTCCTCAACCCCCCCCCCCCCCCCCCCCCCCTCCCAGGACAAGAGCTTCCTGGTTGAAGTGAACACCACCTTCGAGGACTTCGGCTCGGTCATCAGCTCGGACAAGAGGGCCACCACCTTGGATGCAGGAAACATCAAGCTGGCGTTCAACAGCGTAAGACCTCCTGTTCTCTTGACCGACCTTTAGATATCTGCTCCATGGAATATTTGTTTAGTTTTAGGCTAAAAGGGAAACATAATGGTAAGAGTAATGGTACAATCCATTATTTTTACTCAATATTTTAAACCATAATGGTTAGCTTGGAGCTATGATAACATATTGCTTGCTCGTAGACAGTCATTTCTTTGTCAAAATGAAATGCTAAACACACACAGGCAGGAGCTGTGTGGGTGGGGTATTGAGTCACTTGACCCACACTATTTTTTAATAACATTTTAGGTATAAAGGGTTAGGGTACAAGGGTACAACATTAGCACCTCAGGGTTGCATATTAAAACAATTGCTTAGCCGGTACATTTTTCCACTCGGGCAGGTAAAAAGACAACAAAAGTTATTTTTGGACCTTTGGTATAAATAACCCTGGTAACCTAAGGAGTATGGAGGTACTGACTCTCTTCTCCTGTATATATAACCCTGGTATCATAAGGAGTATGGAGGTACTGACTCTCTTCTCCTGTATATATAACCCTGGTATCATAAGGAGTATGGAGGTACTGACTCTCTTCTCCTGTATATATAACCCTGGTATCATAAGGAGTATGGAGGTACTGACTCTCTTCTCCTGTATGTATAACCCTGGTATCATAAGGAGTATGGAGGTACTGCCTCTCCTGTATAAATAACCCTGGTATCATAGAATGGAGAATGGAGTAGTGTACTGACTTCGCTCCTCCTCTAGCTACTGGAGAAGGCGGAGGCCAGGGAGAGGGAGCGGGAGAAGGAGGAGGCCAGGAAGATGAAGAGGAAGGAGGCGGCCTTCAAGAGCATGCTGAAGCAGGCCACACCCCCACTAGAACCCGAGGCCACGTGGGAGACGGTACGTCCTCTCGCTAAAGTCTCATACCGTGTGTCCAATCTGTCCTCTTGGCTGGGTTATGTCAGTAGAGCTGTCAGATCTTAAAGGACCACAGCGGTCTGGATGATCTAACCGCTCACACTAAATGCTGTTCGGCAGATTCGGTACAACAAAGACAGTTTGACAAATTATATTGTTAACAGATGTTTTAGTGAAGCCAGGAGAGACGACTACGATGGTGTGATCAATGTTCTAGGTGGACATAGCTTTAAACTTAAAAGTATGAATGTATGAAAAAAAATAAATGTATATATTTTTGTGGTGAATATATTTCTTTAATGACAAAATGATGTCATAGTTGATAGTTGAGGTATTGGGTAAAAACATATCTAATTTCTTTTTGCCTTTAATCGGGGTAATATAACATAACATTTATTTCCCAGAGTTCAATCTGCTACCAGGGTAAAGTAACGCGTCCCTGTTTCCTCAGGTCCGAGACCGATTCCTCAAAGAATCCGTGTTCGAGGACGTGACCCTGGAGTCGGAGAGGAAACGGATATTCAAAGACTTCATGCACGTGTTGGAGGTGAGGCTTGAGGCTTCATGGGTGTTGGAGGTGATGCTTTGTGGATGTGTTGGAGGAGAGGCTTTGTGCCGTCTCATCCCAGCAGGACTTCGGTGCTGAAAGCTCATTTTTCTTCTTAATGAAGTGACTCAACTTTGTTTTGGTTTCTCATCAGCATGAATGTCAGCATCATCATTCAAAGACGAAGAAGCACTCAAAGAAGTCGAAGAAGCACCACAGAAAGCGATCCCGCTCTCGATCGGTATGTCAGACGTTTCTCATTAAATTATCGGCGGGTATGATGACTTCTTTTTGATGTAGTCTGAAGATGAAGCTATCCACTTAACATAACAAAGTGGTTGCGGTCACCTAATACATTGTTCTTCGGTGGTGTCGCGACAGGGCTCGGAGTCTGAGGAGGACGAGTACCACAAGAAGAAGAAGAGGTCCCAGTCCAAGTCTCCATCCGAGCGCTCGTCCAGTGGAGAGTCTGGTGAGGAAGGGGGAGTGGGTAGGACGACCATACCACACCATACTATACTATACCACACTACCCCATCATACACTACACTACTCCCGTGCCATGTTTACTGAGTGGTTCCTCATTCTGACCAACAGAGAGAAGCTACAAGAAGTCCAAGAAACACAAGAAGAAAGGAAAGAAGAGACGCCACAAGTCTGTGAGTAGGAGAGCTAACAGTGCTAGCATTAGCTTGAAGGAGAAACTACTAAAAACAAACGTATCAAATGACGATGCCACCAACACGGTTCATGCAACTGCATGATTGGCCAAATGAGTGGCCGAGGGATGGCGGTAGCAATACAATGTTTCATCAGCTTTGTGAGTGTCGTCCGTACTCCTAAGTGTGTATTTCACATTAACTCACGCAGGCGTCCGAGTCGGACGGGGAGAAGAAGGGCCGAGAGAGGGACGGAAAGCGCGAGAAGGACCAAGAGAAGGACAAAGAGAACGACAAGTCCAGAGGGAAGAGCCACCAGGACACCAAACAGAAGTCTCCCAAGAGGAAGGCTGCCAAGGAGGAGGTGTGTCCCAGCCTCAACCCTACAGACCCTAACCTTAACCCTAACCCATTAGCTTAAACCTAAAGCATCATTAAACACTTGACATCAAAACTGATCAGGGTAGGGTTGTCTTAATATACAATGGCATCGAAATATGAATATGACTAGGGGGCGTCTGGGGTTGTTTTTTCAGGAACCCTGACCTCAGGGGCCCAGGGGAAGCTGTCTATGAGCTCCAAAACCCTAACCCAAAAATATACTTCTAATAGGAAACCCTAACCCTAAAACCGACTCCTAATAGGAAACCCTAACCCTAAAACCGACTCCTAATAGGAAACCCTAACCCTAAAACATACTCCTAAAACCAAGCCCTGGAACCTAACCTGAAAATAATATTGCAATATTTCATAAATGCATCCTAAATGTGAATAGGGATATTGTGACAACCCTACTGGGCTGTATTTAGGTATACCATATTTATCTACAAGAATATTGAATCCAAATTTGCACATTTGAATACCGTCCCGGTTGTGTGGTCACCAACCCGTGTGTTTGCTCCTGTGCTCAGGGAGGCTGGGACACCTCCGGCAGCGAGCTGAGTGAAGGAGAGCTGGAGAAGAGGAGGAAGACCTTACTGGAGCAGCTGGATGCCCCGTGATCTCGTCTCGCTTCTACCGTCGCCACTGTCCACCTCCTTAAAAAAAACCACAAAAAAAACTCCCCTTGCATTCCTCCTCCTCCATGTTGACCAGAGTGAACCGCGCCGAACGCAGCGGTCGTAGCCAACCGAAACTGTACAGTTTCACGATTGTACGACAATTCGTAAGACTTTGGTGACTGGTTTCTTTTTATATGAAAAAAAGGATTGGTCTTTGGTGGCATAAAATAGCCCTGTTGTTGCCTTGGTTATGCTTTAGATTATACTTTGTAGTTGTAGATGTATGTTTTTATGTTCCGTTATTTAGCTAATGGATTAAAAGCGGATCGTCGTCCCACAGCGACGGCCGATCAAACTTTTGTTTTTTTTGTTTTTTTTAAAGCTTACAACGGAGTCCCGCCTGATGAATCCTCAAGTCCAGCGTACCGGAGGAAATCTGTTCTGAAATTTTTAACTTAACTGTTGCTGTATGTCTACGGACGCATTGAACAGGATTTAGAGAATTGGAGAATTTGGATTATCTGTACATGTAATAAAATACTATTTCCATGGATGACGGCTCCTCAATATCATTGTTTTTTTAAAGAACGGGGACACAGGCAGGCAGATGATTGCACTTAGCCGTCATCATTCAAATCACTGTCATAACATTAGATTAAAACTGCTCCCCTCATTTCCTTCATCATAATACACCCAATTCCTAATACACGCTCCACAAAAGAGATCAATTACAAAATGTTTTGAGGATGAGAAAAGGAAATGAGCATTTCATCAACATAGGGTGTAAAGGACATTTCTGTGCCACAACTAAAACACCAGTGAATAAAACATCATTCAGTGTAAATAGTTTATTTGATCATATTCATTATGAATCTCACCTAACGTAAAAAAGGTTTTAAGTATTTTATAGTCAGCACACAATGCCTAAAATACAAATCTGATGTAAAAACAGACATGCCAGTATTATCCAGTCTTGGAGCAGAGATGAAGTTCAGAGAACATTGTAATGGCAGCAAATGCTTTAGTGGTGTTATTTTTGGTCCAGAGAAGAGAACAGATCACAAAACTACACACCAGCCAGCTAAGGGGGGGGGGGTTCCTCGTGAACTTTGCTGTAGTGTGCATCAAATAAGAGAGGCTAAATCAATTTGACGTCAAAGTCCCATTGCTATCAAACCATTAAGTTAATCTGAATAATTTCTATAAGTGGCATTACCTTGTTCCAAAACAGATTCAATCAATTTAGGTCCTAATTGGATTACATTTTGAACGCAATACAAAACATACACATACCCATTTTGTACTGAAACCCTTGCATCCCTAGTGTTGTGGACACAGCTGGCTTGGTGTAGCTTTGGGATCAACTCAGCAGATAATGAAGTGATCCAGAACCTCCAGGATGAGACATCAGACCTTCATACCACTCTACAATATGTTGTGTTAGGCTATTGTTTTGGTTTAATTAAATATAGGAAATTAAAACAACTATAAGTTAATAACATTCAAATTGTATAGCACAGAGCATTGTAAACTTTTGTTTAAACAATATTTACAATATTAACCTCACGGTAATATGAATTAGGAAGTAAAAAAAGGGAACAAAAAAAATTGACTTTTGTAACAAAATATCTGTACATTTACAAAACTTTGTGTTGAGCGTAGGTTGCCATGACGACGAGGAGCCGCTAAAAATAATTGACATTCGTGCCAAATGGAAACATCACATGGGAAAACATCAGAAGCTAAAATGAAACCTTTTTAGTGGTTAAATACTATACAATAACATTACAATAAGGATGTGAAGATGGTTGCATTGATTACAAATAGCCTTTGAATGACTTCAAAGTAAAACAAAACGTATTCAGATCCAGTTTTTCATTGTGTATTCATCATATGGGCATCATCTGGGTACACTCTGCTCCGAGTGAATACTCTCCCTGTACACAACACAACTGTATTCAAACCAAATGGAGGACATACTAAGCGTCACTGCGCTGGGACAGCCTACCTCCACAGATACAGAACTAAAATGTCTCCCGGCCCTGCTCCTCCTCACCAAAGAATTAGCTATGAATGCGACGTCCGTACAGTCTGGCATTCAAATTCTGTGCAATATAAAGTTCACATTAATCTGGCCCCATCCCGCCAACAACTTATATACTCCTTTTGAAATAATTCAAAGTTATCGTGGCCTGGCCCAAGACAGAGCTCTTCTACGATTTGGATCACTGCTTTAATCTCAACAGATAATACTTACATAAGGAACAAAACAAAACAAACTCAGGAATGAAAAGCTATGTTGTGTAGAAAGTGCTTGTGGAGCACGTTGTGTTGTAGGTCTTGGGGGTGTGCTTCAGTAATACGTCTGAGGAGCGTCATGGCGGTATCACGTTCCATACATTCTGTGCACGTTCTTCCCAGAATGCACTGCTCTGCTACATGTCACCATATAATCCAGTTAGTTTTGTGTGAAATCATAGGTGTCCAAGAAGTGGACGCCTGGTCGTGTCGTGTGGCTTGAAGTGACTTTAACAAGAATTGGACGAAAATAAACCAAAAAACAACATAATGACATCATGGAAGGTTCAGGCACTTTGCTAATTACTTTTCTTTTCTTTTTAACATTAAAGACCTCTCTCTCTCTCTCGCTCGGTCTGTCTCTCATAATGAGAGGCTGCTGCTACGCCAGAGATGAACAACATCACATTGTTTTTTGTTTTTCTTTTATGAATATATTTACATATTTCTCTGTTGGTTGCTAGGAAACTCAGCAGCATCCCCCGTCTCACATCCATCGTCTTGTTCCTTCTCCCTCTCTTACCCTCCTCTCTCTCTCGCTCTCTCTCTCGCTCTACACCATCGCACGTCCCTTTTCCCGTCCACATCACATCCTCCCGCGTTCCCTTGTCACATGGCCACCTCCGTGTTGTTGACTGGCCGCAGGCTCTGGTCGTCGAAGCGCCGGCGGCCACTGCGACGCACGCCGTCGGCTCGCCTGTACGGCTGGTTCCTCAAATCTGGAGGGGGAGGCGTGTGCGTGTGTGTGTGTGTGTGTGTGTGTGTGTGTGTGTGTGTGTGTGTGTTTGATGGGGAAGGAATAAAGCAGGGGTCAGACATGTTGTGTGGCCCGCCTCACGATCAGACAGCTGGCGTCCAGTGAAACAAAGCAGCTTGAGTTTTAAACGCAGGAAAACTAAACACAAAAACCATCCAAACGAATTCTCTCCAAGTCTCTAGGTGACGTTTAATTAAAAACAAACTGTGCTTGGGGGGGGGGGGGGGTTTGTTGTTGTCTCTCTGCCAAGATGGAGAGAAGAATAGCTTTACCACTTAGGTATTTAGAATGACATTTGACACATTTTTTGGCTGAAATTGTAGGAACCAAAAAGTTAAAAAATAAGTATTTCAGAATTGATGGGAGATGAATAGGAAAGAGAAATATGTTCACAGATAAAACAGTGAGGTGACTACAGATCATGGTGGGGAGGGGGGGGAGGGAGGGAGGGAAGTATAAAGAGGAAATGCTTGCCAGGTTTGGGTCACATCCACCACTACAGATGAGTTCCTTACCCTCGAGTAGACAGTGGGAAATATAGTAATATTATTCTTCTTTAGGGCTGGATGAGAAGAAGACAAAATGGAGGTTAAAATGAATAAAACAAAGAAGGTAAAGACATGGTGATGGTGGGGTCAGGGTACGTAGCGTCCCGCGCTGCGGTGAGCAGAAGCGTTGAGGGCTGGCAGTGAAGCAAAGGATGGTGGGGAGGGGGGGGGGGGGTGTGGAGTGAGTAGGCCGCTAGCCAAAGACCTAACCCTGAACCAGGAAGGGGCGGGGCTTAAGAGACATGGCGAGCTGGAGCCTGTTAACTGGCACAGAAGTAGACATAATAAGGAGGCAAAAGCTTTTTTCTAGTTTTTTTTTTTAGTTTTCTGTGTTTTTAAGACTCAAGGCTGCTTTGCAGAGTGGCGGACCAGCATGACAGAACAGAACAAAACCCCATTTTAAAACCACGGGAGCACAGAGTGGTTAAAAGTGTTTAAATAAAAAGACAACGACACGTCAACCAAAGCATGCATGCAACCGCCTAATAAGCACACAATAGAAATCCAACATGGCGACTACGTAGGTGCGTATCCCTGGCAGCAGCAGGCTGGGTGTTAGTCGGCATGCAGTGAAAACAAAACAACCTGTGACTTTCAAAGCATTCCTTTATCGTATGCAGAGATACGCACACTTCATGCATCATGTTAGAGACTACGACCTTGTCAAGCTTGCCAAGCCACTAAGAGTCATGTCACAGGAAGGTGACCTATCAGCAGGTGGCACAGCCAAGCACAAGGTAAGCTGTACTAGGAGGAGCAGGGATGCATTATGGGTAAAGACGGCGGAAGGGGAATTTGCATGCAAGACATTAGCACCGCAGCAGCAGCAGCAGCAGCAGCAATGTCATCGTAAACAAACAGTATTCATAGATACAGAAGTTGAAAAGAAGTCCAATATATTGTATTATATAATATTTATAATATATAATACCAGAGGCAACAGCTCTGCATAAATTAGTCATAAAAGCATGTTATTGATTAATAATTAAGTGACAAAGTGACAGTGGTTAGAAATTGTCTTTCAGTGGAATAAACATACTGTTATATAGTCACGACATACTGTTATAGTCAGTATACTGTTATATAGTCACTAAATACTGTTATAGTAACTATATACTGTTATATAGTCACTACATATACTATATACTGTTATATAGTCACGACATACTGTTATATAGTGACTATATACTGTTATATAGCCACTATGCACTGTTATAGTCACTATATGCTGTTATCTAGTGACTATATACAGTTATATAGTCATGACATACTGTTATATAGTGACTATATACTGTTATATAGCCACTATGCACTGTTATAGTCACTATATGCTGTTATATAGTGACTATATACTGTTATATAGTCATGACATACTGTTATACTCACTATATAATGTTATATAGTGACTATATACTGTTATATAGTCACTAAATACTGTTATATAGTCACTACATACTGTTATAGTAACTATATACTGTTATATAGTGACTATATATTGTTATATAGCCACTACATACTGTTATAGTCACTATATGCTATTATATAGTCACTATATTCCTACAGATGTGTTATTCTGTATACTGTCAGCAGGAGGCGCCAAACATCCTATTCATGGAAGGAGACAAAAAAATCTCCTGTCTGCCCCAATAAGGACGACCTTAAGACCACTTCTTGTTTTGACATTATGGTCTGCTGCGGTTTGCTACCATGATAAATATATCTCATGATTTTCACACTTCATGCATTAGGAGCTCCAGACCGCCTTGCCATGCTGAAAGGGGAGAAAAACCCACACACATGCAAACAAACACACACATACACACTTTCAAAAGCACACACTATAAAACCAGTAAACCCTGTAGTCGGGGGCTGGCTCGGACACCTCCAAGCACAAGAAACATGCACAGGTCACCGGCGACGGACAGTTAAAGGAAAGAGAGTGCGTGTGAGGGGAACGACACGACAATATGTTATGCAAAGACAAAGTAAAGACACCAAACAAACACAAAGAGAGAACGGTTTGTTCCAGCCACCTTGGAGTGGGAGCAGCGAGAGAGAGTGTCTACAAGCTTAGTATTGGTACTCCTCATTGAGGGCGGGTTCGCAGAAGAACCGCGAGCCGCGCTTGGCGGTGCGCGCGGTGAAGGGCACCGTCTTCAGCACTGTGTTGACGAGGAGGGAGGACAGGGAGGGACAGACAGCCAGAGACACAAGACAGCATGAGAAGAAGCAGCGTCCTATGGCGGGTTCAAATACCCGACGGATCCACATACTAGTAGTCTGCTCACTTTCTAAACAGAAACTGAAGTGAGTTCTGTTTATGAGCCTCAAGGGAAGCTGAACTAATACATTACTTATATATATATTATGTACACTTATATTGTATTCCAAGAGTACCGTTGTGCAGTTAAATAGTTACTCTTTATTTAAAGGGTTGAAAACACCCGAGTGTTAATGGAAAACCCAAATCTTTACGTATTACTGTGGGGCTTTTTCCATGGACACTCTGTAAATAAAACATGTAGATGTTGAATATCTATACACTATCCTATGTATATTTGATGTACATATAATAATATGTATATATTCAACATCTACAGGTTCAACATCTATAGGACCGTCAACAAAGTCCATGTAGATTTTGAACAAGATCTCCGCAGTTAGTCTCGTCAGTGTATTTCAAGTCTAACCTACACTTACAATCTGTTAATATTAAAGGTAATATTCTCGTCCAAACCTGTGAATCTACAACGTGGCGTAACGCACATACTAAACTAAACCACAAGCAGGTATTATTAGCAACGATTGCAAACACACAGATTTAGTGGGCTCAGAATGTGATTGGATTAGCTGGATCGTAAACGCATGTTTGCACATGACAGTACGTGTTAAAACAGGCTTTTATTTTGAAATGTCTGGCAGCAGAATCATGAAAAGGCTTCGTTAGTTAGCTGAGAATCCCCAAGTTAACCAGTTTATTGCTGAATGTTGAGCACAAGAGAGGACCTGCATGCATCCATGAGAGAGAGAGAGAGAGAGAGAGAGAGAGAGAGAGAGAGAGAGAGAGAGAGAGAGAGAGAGAGAGAGAGAGAGAGAGAGAGAGAGAGAGAGAGACAGAGAGAGAGAGAGAGAGAGAGAGAGACACAGAGAGACAGAGAGAGAGAGAGAGAGAGAGAGAGAGAGAGAGAGAGAGAGAGAGAGAGAGAGAGAGAGAGAGAGAGAGAGACGGGGTCAGGTGAGCATACCTGTGATGATGTCTTCGATGGCTCCGTCCTTCCCTTCGTAGACGTGCCGGCTGTCCTTCACCTGCTTCCTCCTCAGCTCCTGGATCAACTCCTGCTGCTGACGCTTGTTCTTAGAGGGAGACTGGACACACACACACACACACACACACACACACACACACACACCACATCAGTAATGTCCACTAATCCTTTGCAGTCTGTCTGTCTGTCTGTGAGGTGAAGGTGGGGGGTCTCTACCTTCTGGTCCTCCATCATGGCCTCCTGCTCTAACAGTTTCTCCATCAGCATTTGCTCCTGCTTCCTCCTGTGCTCGTTGTCTTCCTCTGCTTGCTGTACACACACACACACACACACACACACACACACACACACACACACACACACACACACACACACACACACACACACACACACACACACACACACACACACACACACACGCGCAATACAATGTCAATGTGTGCCTGGTGGGGACAGGTGTGTGTGTGTGTGTGTGTGTGTGTGTGTGTGTGTGTGTGTGCATGTGATGATGATGGGTTTAGGGTGGGGGCTCACCCTGTAGGCCTTGACGAAGCGTACGAACACGGGGAAGAAGACGGAGGGGGGCGTGGTCTTGCCATTTTCACCAAAGAACTTCACCGCCTCATCAAAAGCATCCTTTCAGGGAAAAAAAGAAAACACTTAAACTGTCAATCACTCGAAAATTTGACTATTGAGTGCAACACACACAGCAGCCTGACGACACGCACACGTCAGGCGCCCCAATTATGTTCCATGTAACAACCCACACAGCCTGCGAAACCCTAACCCTAAAACCAAACCCTAAAACTAAACCCTAACCCTAACACCCTAAGCCTAACCCTAATACAAAACCCTAAACCTAAAACCAAACCCTAAAACTAAACCCTAACCCTAAAACCAAACCCTAACACCCTAAGCCTAACCCTAATACCTAACCCTAACCCTAAAACCAAACCCTAAAACTAAACCCTAACCCTAAAACCCTAACCCTAACATTAAACCCTAAGACTAAACCCTAACGCTAAAACCCTAACCCTAACCCTAAAACCAAACCCTAACCCTAAAACCAAACCCTTACCCTAAAACCAAACCCTAACACCCTAACCCTAACAGCAAACCCTAACCCTAACCCTAAATCCAAACCCTAAACTTCACCATCGTAAGGGTTAGGGTTGGGACCCCACATGGGGGTCACAACCCTAAGGTTGACACTTATGATTGTAAAGGTCATAACGGTAAAGGTCAACCTGTGACCCCATGTGGGGTCCCAACCCTAATACTTACGAGGGACCCCACATGGGATCACAGGTTGACCTTTACCCTCGTAAGGGTTAGGGTTGGGACACCCACATGGGGTCACAACCCTAAAATTGACCTTTACCCTCGTAAGGGTTAGGGCTCAGGGCCTTGCAGAGCTTCGTCAGAAACACGCTCACCTGGGCGATCTTGGCGTCGTCCTGCAGCTTCTTGAGCTTCCCTTCGTTGTGTGTGATGAAGTCCTTGAGCATGGTGTTGTGTCCATGCATGCTGTACTCCCTCCGGGTCAGATCCATGCCTCTCTGCAGCTCCCGCACATCCAGCAGCACGTTGTCCAGCGACACTGTGGGCAGGAAGACAACAACAACAACAACATGAGATAGAACTTTATTAATCCCTAAGGACATTCTTGTGCCAGAGATTGGATAACAACATAAGAATAGAAAAAAAGTTATTAAGTAATACATATAAAATGTATAAGGAATGAATGCTAACACCAGTGCCTAATAGCATTACAAGAGAGTAGAGTAGGGGTGGGGAGAGAGAGAGAGAGACAGAGAAAGAGAAAGAGACAGAGAAAGAGAAAGAGAGACAGAGAAAGAGAAAGAGATGGAGAAAGAGAAAGACAGAGACAGAGAGAAAGAGAAAATAAAAGATCACATACCCCTTACATTTAGATAAGGGGACAGGACTCTCCCACCGAATCCTAAAATCACCACTTGGTAACCACTTGCTTATCAAATAATGAAATGGTTTATGTTCTTATAAACCTTTTATAAGAAAGGTTAAAAAATAGGGGGGAGATTCAAGGGAAAATATTTCAACGGGAGGAGAGCGGGAGAGAGGGGTAGAATAACTGGAGTATCCCGTAAAAAAACGGCGGGTTGACGGGTTCGTAATACCTGCTGGACTAAGACTACAGAACGTCCCGTCTTGGTAGGAATAATAATATTATACAGCGTACAGACGATCACTACAACGCGTCCTCACCCGCTGCAGCCTTCTCTACGTAGTGCAGCTCGTTGTAGAACAGCGACACCTGCTGGTATTTCTCCTTCACCACGTTGGCGATGTAGTGCAGCAGCGTCAGCTTGCGGTCCGTCGACTTGGTGTCCAGCAGCTGGAAATAAATCGAATGAACGGGAAATCGGGTTCTTAAACGTTCATATTCGCCTAGTGGCGACCGTCTTGGTTCTAAACGCTAGGGACTGAATGTATTCGCCCAGCGGCCAGCTAGCTGCCGGCTGGCGTTTCGAACCAAGATGGCCGCTAGGTGAAGAAGGCCTGAATAAGACGGTAGAAAACAAACTGATTTAAAGGAAGGAGGCGGGAAGCGTCGTACCAAGTCTAAACTCTGTAGCTTGAATCCGTACACGGCGCCTCGCTTGCCGCTGTTCATGTAGTTACCCAGCGCCAGGATGATCTGGAAATAAACAGCAGCATTCATGCATCAATTCATTATGAATGTATAAAAGATAAAATGTACTTGATTAATCCCAGTAGGGACATTTAGAAAATGCACGTGTAGATATCAATATGGTAATCAATAGAACATAACCATGTCGATACCACATGATATACTGATGAATTACAGTAATAATAAACATAATTTGCTATTATTCAAGTGTAATTTGTTAGAAATGGCACAGCCATCCATCAGCTATTAGTGAGTGAAATGCGCTGTGAGAATATCTGTTTCTAGCTGACTGGCTCTGTTCCCTACAGGACACACCCAGGTGCTCTCACCTCCAGGATCTTCTTCAGCTTCTGCGAAGACTTGATGGACACCGAGGCGGCGATGACGGCATGGAGTTGCTGTGGACCGTTGGAGAGAAGATGACGTCAAGACGAGAGGCGACGAGTCAAGTCACACTTTCACACTTTTGATTACCCAAATGAATCACCGACCGACTGCCTTGACCAACTTTTTTAATGCACAATAAACAAACGTTGCAATTAACCAAACATCAGTAAACTCCTATCTCTCCCCGTCTGTCGGGGAGAGATAGGAGGGGGGGGGGGGGGGGGGGGGGGGGGGCGCTCTCGGGACCTGATTAGGAGACAAGTGTGTTAACGGCAGGTGTTGTGGATGTGCTAATCACACGTCTTCGCTGTAACTACGGCTGTAGGAGGAGGAAGGAGGAGGAGGACAAAGTGAGAGCAAGAACACTTAAGAGAGCGCAGACTCTTACGTTTTGTATTCATTAGTGATGGGCCGTTATCGGCGTTATCGCGCTGCGATAACGCGAGACTCTTATCGCGCGATAAAAAAATTATCGCCGTTAATCTATTCTCAAAGTTGGGTTGGGAGCTGGGTCTATACCGGATCTCCACCAAGGAAGGTAAGCGCCGCGGAACGGCTGCGCTGCGGAACGGCTGCGTCCTCTGCCCAACACGTTCTCATCCCAACTCGTAATATACCGACGATTTGTCACGCCCCTAGACGTCTGACACTGACGCAAAAGTTACCCTCCCGCGTCTGTGTGAAACGACCCGCGGTGGTAAGTGAGTCTACTCAGTCTAACCCCCCCCCCCCCCCCCCCCCCCCCCCCCCCGTCAACAATCGCGCACCTCTCCCCCTCCGGTCAACAATCGCGCAGACTTACTTTTAGTCATTATTTAGGTAGCACACGCATATTATGAATGCCTTCGACAGAATTCAATTGAGCCAATAATTAATCTAGATAGATTAATCTAGATTAACTCCAAGATTACAGTTAGATTAATCTAGATTAAAGAAATTAATCTATGCCCAACCCTAGTATTCATACATGTCTGTTTGGGGCACAACAATAGCTGCACTCGTGTACTGCTAGTTCAAACCCTGTGACGGCTACCTCCTGCACCGTGACCCGATCAAATAAAAAACACGGAAAAGAATATACAAATTGCCCGCGTCTCACCGGCGTGAGCATCTGCACGCTCTCTGTGAAGTTCCCGATGAACGCCATGATGGTCATCTTCTGCATCAGCCTCTCGATCTTACTGAACTGCATCATGAAGCGGTCCTCGTCCGTCAGGCTCTCCAGCGGCTTGCGCTCCTTCTCAAACTGACGCATCACCTTCACCTCGCTCTCCGTCGGCTGGAAGCGCATCAGACACTCCACGTAGTCCACCGGCAGCGCGCGCAGGTCGAAGCTGAACGCGGGACGCAGGAAACACGGTTGTTTAGGATATTCGTTCCGTTTACCTTTTTATCCAAAGTGACTTACAATGAATTCAGATACATTTCATTAAGGCGCAGGTAGGGGTTAGACAGTACAGAGACAGGTCATTAAGGAGCAGGTAGGGGTTAGACAGTACAGAGACAGGTCATTAAGGAGCAGGTAGGGGTTAGACAGTACAGAGACAGGTCATTAAGGAGCAGGTAGGGGTTAGACAGTACAGAGACAGGTCATTAAGGAGCAGGTAGGGGTTAGACAGTACAGAGACAGGTCATTAAGGCGCAGGTAGGGGTTAGACAGTACAGAGACCGGTCATTAAGGAGCAGGTAGGGGTTAGGCAGTACAGAGACAGGTCATTAAGGAGCAGGTAGGGGTTAGACAGTAGAGAGACAGGTCATTAAGGAGCAGGTAGAGGTTAGACAGTACAGAGACAAAGTATTTTAATATACATTCTTAAAAGAATAACAACAAAAAATGAAAAACCGAACAAAATCACCTGTAGATTTAGCGTTCATGATCTTCTGATCATTAACATAAAATGTTCTGAATTAAAGATTGTTTTGGAACAAAAAAGCACACAGTAGTCCACACCCACACAATATTACCCCAGCCATGCATAACGGGCAATTAAGAGAGACAGAACTTTTACTTTGAAAGGGCTTACATTTGTATGGACTTGCTGATCTCCTCAGGCGTCTTGCCCACCTTCCTCAGCGTGATGGCCAGGTTCTTGGCCCGGTTGGAGTCCAGCAGGGAGACCTTGCTGGGCCCCTTCTGGATCACCTTCTGCTTGCTGGAGGTCACGTCCAATGCCTGCCCCTGCGCCTTCGTCTTGAACATCTCCTCGAACTCATCCACGTTCAGGTCCTGGAAGAGGATGACGTCAACCATTAGCTCTGTTCACCGCCGTGCCAACCGCTGTGCTAACCTCCCCAAGTGGGAAGCATTACCTCCAGTATTCTCTCGTCGTCAATCTCGTTGAAGACGGTGCCGTTGATCTGGTTGGGCTTCAGCGCCACCCAGTTGAAGACGGGCATCCTGAACTTGGTCTTGATGGGCTTTTTGATCTTGACGGCTGATCGGCACAAAGAGTCTGTTAGGATTTAGCTCTCTGCGTGGTGGAGACTTCAACTGCATGCAGACACACACACACACACAGTCATAGACACACACAGGCAGACACACACACAGACATGCGGATGGGTTCTGGTGGTGGAGGTGGTGGAGGAGGAAAGAGTGGAGGAACGACATGCATACTGCAATAAACTTCTCTGAGATAAAAATATATATATATAGTAGTAATATAGTTTTAAAATCTTCCTGAAAGGATTTGCATTTTGCCTTGAACCTTAACTTAGCTCTTTCAGTGTCCCTACTCTTGTTTTTTGAAGAAAATATAGAAACATTTCCTCATTAGAGAACATGAAACTTTCCGACTTCAATGCCATGACTAGCTTCACCTAGCTGGACAGCCAGCCTCACACTTTCCTCTCCAGACAGTGGAGAACATTACTGGCTGGCCTATGGCGAGGCCCTCCTGACCTCCTGAGGACTACAGGGTGGCTGCTGCCTGGGCTTCCTCCCGAGGGGGAGGTGGAGGTGGAGGTGGATGTGGGGGTGGAGGTGGAGCCCCGATGGGGAGACAGAGCCAGCAGGGTGCTGGAGATAAGGGAAGGCCTTGGATGTGGCAGGAATGTGGCAGGTTTTAACACAACACACGCATTCAGGTTTTCACACAACACACACACACACACACACTTGCTTATCAATTGGCATCTTCAGCCTGCTACAGTAAGTCACTGTGTCTCAGCCTGCTAACACTAACATCGGTAGGTACTGAGAGTTTCACAAATACACACAAAGATACACACACACACACACAACTCAAACGGACAAGGACTCATCTACAGGCTAGACCCGAAGAAAACCAACATGCAGTTTGAAACATGGTATTTTTTGTTGTTTAGAAAGGCTTTTCTTTTAAAGATTTACTGAAATAAATAACTAAATCAAATGTTTTGCATTTAGTTTCGCCAGCACATATGTGGACCGACTTATATGTGGTATTTTCCACGTGTCTCAAAGTAAAAACACCATTTTCCAAACATGGACAGAAGAAGAAGAGTGCAATAAACAAGGGGGGGGGGGGTACCAAAGACCACACCCAGACCTACAGAACAGTTTGATGGGTCCCTCTGGTTGGCAGACAAAAAAAGTGTGAAAGAGAAATTAAACAAGAAATTATTTGCGAAATTAGAGCAAGAATCCAGAAAAGTCTCCGCATGCACACCCCCATTCAAACATGCTCCGCGTCAACTTCTTTTTTTTTTTACAAACATTTCACACGAGTCTCTAACCGCGTCGCCTAGACCGGTTTCCCCGCGGTATTTGGAGGTTTAGCGCATTCCTATGCAAACAGCCCTTTGCGATGTCGGTGATAAAAGTCTCCGCATACACATCAACAGTTAAGGCATGCAGGTACGGCCAGAGGGCTCTTCTGTCTGTGCGAATCCTGACTGTTTCTTTCAGCCCGCAACAATCTCAGCACAAACATATTAGGGCCTGAGTCACAGATAGCTGCTCCCCGGTGAGCCAGCTAGACAATGCAGCTTATCACATGGTCTGTCGGGTCGACACAGAGCCGGAGATTTATCACCCGTCGTCGTCTACCAGCCCCGAAACTGGGATAGTCTGAAGTCAAGATAGGAGCGCGCGTTAAAAAAAAAAGGACCACAACCGTCGGTTCCCGTTTGCCGACAAACACGTGGCACCGCTGAGATGTTTGCCGTCTTATCAGGTATGTTTTCGCAGCGCCAGGTGAGCTCACCTGCTAAGCCGGAGTTCATGATGACGGTGGGCGTCCCGCACCCCGGTAGAGGCGGGGGAGGCGGAGGGGGCGGGGGGCCCGACGAGGGAAGGGGAGGAGGTGGAGGTGGGGGAGGAGGGGGAGGTGGCGGCGCTACGAGGGAGTCAACCGGCAAAATCCCATTTAACACTGGGAGAGAGAGAGGGAGAGAGAGAGAGAGAGAGGGGGAGAGAGAGAGGAGAGAAGGAAAAAGTTAGAACACTTTTTGGGAAATGTAAAAACAGAAAAGGGCAAATCAGAGAAAAGGGCTAACTTTAACCTATATTCTATTTTAATCTTATTTTAACAATTTAGTTGGTTTTTTTTACACTCTGTAGTACATTACAAAAGCTCTGATGTCATACTACAGTGGGCATTGCTTTTGACATTTGTTTACAAGATTGCTTTGGTGAAGAAGAGCACTTTCTGCCCTCTAGTGGTCACAAAACAACAAGTGCTGCTTTAACATCAACGTGAACCTACCCAGGCCGTTCATCGGCGGAGGTGGGGGGGGTGGAGGAGGAGGAGGGGGAGGTGGGGGGGCCGCCGACATGCTCATCATCTCGCCGCCCGTGTGGTTCAGGGCCCCGCCTCCCGGCGCCCCCCCCTCCACGCCGGCGGCCAGGGCCGAGGCGAGGATGGAGATGTCACCGTCGCCCTTCTTGTGGATCTTGATGGTGCCCTGCTTCTCCAGCTCCTGGATCTTCTTCTCCAGGTTGCACTGACGCTGCAGCGTAGCGTCGCGGTCTTTAACCATCTGCCGTAGCGCGTGCACCTGGGAGCTGGCGTCCTTGTACACCTCCTGTTTCAAGGTTCAGGGGGGGAGGGGGACAAAAGACCAAGAAGAAGATGATGAAGATAATAGAAGATAATGATGATGATGATTGTTCGTTTAAAGTTCTGGTGAGTTTGGTGAGACTTCTTGGTGAGGTCAGTTACAAAGTTTTGGTTGAGTTTGTGTTGCTCCACATTTCCTGTATTTGGATCACGTTCAGCATGTATTAAAATGTCTTGAGGAGAACTTAAAGGGGAAACTGGTGTCAAAATGACATCAGAGTCACACTTTTTTTATTGAAGTCAAATATCATATCCATCATCTCTATAATACTGAATATTTGACATTGAAAAATGACGGTTATAAAAGGTAATGGTTATATACTGTCACTAGTTCCAACTGCTTAAACGCTTAATAACTGTCCAGAGATGCATCATCTAAACATTCAGGTCTTCCCAAGTGGCTCACAGAACAACGGGTGGGTGGACAGACTGGGTGGACAGACTGACCCTGACAGTGTCCAGGTCTTTGTTCCTCTGCATCAGCTGCTTCTCCAGCTCCACGATCTTGGACATGGCCTCGTTCTCCGTGTCCTGCAGCTTCTCCGTCAACTGTGACGCAGCAACACGGGAGTCAACATGATATGTCACAACTCAACATGTCAACCTCTGTGTAGGGCAGACCAGCCAATCAGCATGGAGCGATGAGACGGGGCCATTGGTGTCCTGAGATAAGAGGACCCGATGTCCCTTTAGCTCAGGAGACCAACGCGCGATAAAAAAATTATCGCCGTTAATCTATTGTCAAAGTTGGGTTGGGAGCTGGGTCTATACCGGTAAAAGAATGATGATAAACGTCCATATTCGCGGTGTCATTACTGCCCCCCCCCTTCAACAATCGCGCACCTCTCCCACTCCGGTCGTGCGCGTGTATATATATATATATATATATATATATATATATATATATATATATATATATATATATATGTATATATATATATATATATATACACACACACACACACACAAAATGTAGAGACATGTGGTTGGGAGCAAACAGCAGAAGTGGACCAGCAGGACGGTTCTCCTCACGTGTGACATGTTCTCCTCCAGCTCCTCCACGCGCTCCAGCGCTGCGTTCTTGGTCTCGGCGTCCTCCAGCAGCGCTCCCACGTCGAACACGTTGTCCAGGTACGCCTGGATCTGCACCTGCAGCTTGTCACTCTCTGTGTGCTTCAGTTTCTGGAGGGTGAGAAGCACACACACACATACATACACACACGTCATTTTTTTGATTAATAGATTATCATTTTGTCTACAAAATCTCATAAATAATAGCAAATGCCAAACCAAACTTAGCAGAGTCCAAAGTGAAGTCTTAAGTGTGCTTGCTTTCTGACAAGCAGCCAATAAAAACTAAAGTATTCATTTTATAATGATCCATGAATCCAACATTTGAATTTCTGAAGCATCAAGTTTGGCATTTGTACTTGATCAATGATAAAAACTGAATAAAAATGTGATTTGACTAATTTTGTGTCGATCGACTAATCAATGAATTGACTTATTGTTGCAGCCCAGCAATTCAAGTGCAAATCTTCAAGTCGGACACATCCTTAGGGTGACCTCGTTAGGGTCACGCTATCCCCATGGCAACCTTTTATAATGTTAGAAGGCGTCCGCAGGGATCGCTCACACTCACGTCGAGGTACTCGTCCAGACACAGCTTGGTGAAGTCGTACTGCAGATGGACCCGGAAGTTCATGTCCTCCACCGAGTGGACGACGATGTTGATGAACTGCATGCACGCCACCTAGAGGGGAAACACAGCGTTTAGTGCCGGGACGTGTCTGGTGTCCTGTCACTGCAAGAGGGAACACACCTGATGGATTTGACCAACTAAAGATACTTTGAAGGTTTGCAGGGGATATTAGGGTCATTTTTAAACATCTTTTTCATTGTTTTAATATTGGTTTTAACAGTTGTAAAATAATTCCACCTTCATAAAATGTATTGAATCTGAATACCACCTTTATACAATTAAATAAACCTGAATACTAGCAGTAGTATTTTGGTAAATCTTCCAATAAGAGCATATCACTTACATTTTAAAGGGGTACTTGGCTGAAAAAATACCTCAGTACATTAGTAAAAAACAGTTTGAGAACCACTGGATTAGATGACATGCAAATTAAGGTTAAAGAGATACATCACAAAAAAACAGCAGGGACAAACACATGAATACATGTGATTAATACATACAGTATTCTCGCTCAACATGTGCATTTAACATATTGTTAGCTAGTGATTAGAACCAAGACGGCCGCTAGGACTGATGCCCTCTACAAACAGATCAAAGGGGCTCTGCTCTGTTTTTAGTATCAAATTCTCCTCGCCGCGACGCGCTACTTAGCGGGCCTAATGAACTACCTGCGGCAGTGGCTTAGGCCCCGCCCTCCGTGCGAGGGGACGTGAACTCTGTGGAGAATGAGTTTGCGTTTGCGCTGGTGTCAAGTGACTTGCTGCCTACCAGAGGGTGCTCCGAGGGGACTTGTGACTTGTGGCACACAAGACCTATTCACACACACACACACACAGCATCTGTTGGCCCCTGGCCCACTAAATCAATGACACGCGCACACGCACACACACGCACACACACACACACACTAGCGGAGACCCTTCAATGGCGAGGCATGTCGGGAGGGAGGGTTCGGGGGATTATGTATAACTGCCACTTTTCACAATCGCAAAGTCTGTCAGTCGTCTCCAGCCGGCTAATTGGCAACAATCAGCTGAGATTGACTTGGCGCTGCGCCCCCTCAGCTCCAGCCTCACGGGCTCCGTCGCAAACCTGCATCTGATTTGTTGCCATGATTAGGACCATTTGCCCCATGATGTTAGCCTGTGACACTGTACCCTGGAGAGTGCAGTGTAGTGATGGAGGGTTAGGGAAGAGAGCAGCACTGTTCCCTACCATGAAATCAATGTTGTTGTCCTCGTTCCGGAAGTGCTCCATCAGCTTCTCGAAGCGCTGCTCCTCCACACACACCTGCAGGGACAGAACAAATGCACCGAGGGAAGATATTATGTTTGTAGATTAAACAGATACATGTCATTAAGGAGCAGTATAGGGGTCAGGGGGCATCTTGCTCAAGGATGGTTACAGGTACACTGTTGACATGGGGGATGTCAACAGTGTGCAAAGCGAGCGGTGCAATTTGCCTGCCAATCAGAAGCAGATTGACCCGCATCACCCACCTGCATCACCAGCGCCCCGTTTAACTGTCCACTCCTGGCACTCAGTACCCCCACACTTTAATGACATACCAGCCAGTTTCTCTAGTGTGGCTACACACACTCGGCTCTCGAGGGCAGGAATATTGTTAAATGAAATAGTGACCTTACTTCCTCACATCAATCACTCGCCAACAGTACAGGTAAAACGATGAATACCAGCCATTTGGTGCATTGTGGGTAGTATGTTCAAGGGGTGTGTCACTGTACGCGTAAGACGAATGCGCTGGTGTGTATCGCAGGTAAACGTGCACATCGCCATAGAGACCAAAATGTGAGTCGAGTGTGAACAACGTACAGAACAATCTGATATAATCTATGAAGTACGCCGAGATTAAGAGATGGAGGATTTCCACCACACACACTTCTGTACTCTCTCAACACCGGGGTCTCCTGGCCCTCTCCTTCTTTTCCTCCCCCTGCCCCACACTCCCCCCTGCCCCACGCTCCCCCCCCCCTCCGGCACCGCTCGCTTGGGAAGAGTCGTGACCTATTTTCTCCCTTCTGTCTGTAATTACCATAACTAGTAGGGAGAGGGAGAAAGAGAGAGCGAGAGACCTACAGAAATTAGTAGAAGAGGGAGAGGGGAGAGAGGGTGGGTGTGTTGCAGAAAAATGTAACTAAAGTGAAAGAGTCAAAGAGAAAATAAAAAGGGAGAGCGAGAGAGAGAGAGAGAGAGAGAGAGAGAGAGAGAGAAACGACAAGCGAGACTTTGTGTTTCAGACAGCGCCGGGAGGCTGGAATGAGGAGTAAGGGGAGACGAAAGAAACCAGGAGGCAGGAAAGAGGGAGAGAGACAAAAGGATGTATCCAGCGACCTGTGTTACACACAGGTCACACACACACACCAACACACACACACACACACACACACACAAACACACACAGTGTCAAAAGTCACACAACATGCACAGAGACACGACCATAAGGACACGGAGCGAGAGGAACGGGAAAATAGTCCAAATGGATTCAATGGAAAAAAAATCGCTCTGCTGTGACACGACCCGAGAGGAGTGAGCGGTTTTATTCCGAAATTTGGAAATAATTTAATTAATAGCTGAATGACCAGAGGTTGGAGGTCTCCGGTGTCAACGTAATGGCTGTCAAAACGAAGAGAAAGGAAAATAGTCTGTTCAGTGACCGCCTGAAAACACCTCCTACAGCCAGGGAAAGGTCAGACCAAGCTGTCCCCGACAGCACACGCACACACGCACACACGCATACACACACACACACACACACACACACACACACACACACACACACACACACTTTCTAAACTGTTTTTCAACTTTTTCTTTCTGTGGGGGTCCTCCACAGCCAAGGGGGTCTCCCCAGCACATCTTATCCTAAACGTGTGTGTGTGTGTGTGTGTGTGGAATGAGGAAGCGGTGGATCAGAGTCTGCTGGGCTGCATTCCTCTGCCTTGAGTCACCGTTTGAAAATTAAGATGATTGAAATACGTACCCCCCCCCGCCACACACACACACACACACACACACACACACACACACACACACACACACACACACACACACACACACACACACACACACACACACACACACACACACACACACACTCCAAGTCACTTTCTCCCTCTTCACACTCTCTCACACTCTCTCTCCCTCTCCCTCTCTCCCCCTCTCCCTCTCTCTCACACACACTCCATCTATGTCACTCTACCCGACACTGTGTGGCCCGTACCTCTTGAAAGTTGTCGAAGGCGGAGAGGATGATTTCGTGGCCCCCCCTGACCAGACACACGGCCGCCAGCAGCTCCAGGACCAGCGCTTTAGTTCTGGAGGGAGGAGAGAACATCAAAACAACTCAATGACAATAAAAGATTTGTAGATGAATCCACTGAGTATAAAAACCAAACACAGAAATGCAAAACAAAATAATGAACCGACCTACTTCGTTAACATAATAAGAGCTTTTTAAATGGGAGGTTTAAGCAATTAAGCAAAAATATTTTCATAAGTCAAACTTTTTTTTAATAATAACACGCTGTACTTTGTAATGTAATCCAAGGGATTAAAACCAGCTGTAAACATTGACACTATGAGATGTAATCCTCTGGCAAACAAGAGTGGGCAAGTGTGAGAAATGTTGATGCCTGTGTGAGTGTGTGTGTGTGTGTGTGTGTGTGTGTGTGTGTGTGTGTGTGTGTGTGTGTGTGTGTGTGTGTGTGTGTGCGCAGTAGTGCATGTGCATGCGTGCATGTGGGCTGTCAGACATGAAAGGTGACATGTGAAGTGAGCTTTCACAAGTGCTTGGGGAAAAAAAACTGTAGCATGGAGACCCAGAGGGGAAAGCCTCACACACACAAAAACACCCACCCACCCACCCACCCACCCACACACACACACACACACGCCCACATAAAAGCCAAAAGGCGCTTCAGAGGGCAGTGTGTTGTGAGCGGCTCAGTCTGCCAGCCGAGTCCACGCGGCAGCTGGCGTTAGCGACGCAGCGCGTGCCAGAGCGCTGACCTTTCCTGTCACTGAGGGCCGGCAAGCGCCGGGCCCCACTGCATTCTGGGAGGGAAAAAAAACCCTCAACTCCACTTTGGACCAGGGAGTCTGAAAGAGCAGGTGCTCCTAGGCTTCACATCAAAGGCTGCTACTGTGTGTGTGTGTGTGTGTGTGATGAACCAGTGAAAGACTGGCTGAACACCAGCAGCAGGTTTCCAACTGTCAACCCAGAGAGATGTAGAAGTGTAGAAGTGAGAAGAAGGAGCGGGGGGGGGGGGGGGGGGGGGGGGGGGGGGTGGCTTACCTGGGGTTCTTATTGTTGAGACTCAGAGCAATTTCATTCACAGCATGTGGATGCGACATGACCATGTTGAAGCCGTACTGGACGCATGGAAAACACACACAAACAGACAGAGAGAGAGAGAGAGAGAGATGAATGCAAGAGAGACAGAGCGACAAACAGAATGGGCAAAAGCAATTACAATGGGAGAGAAAGATAGGGAGAGAGAGAGAGAGAGAGAAAGTGATAAATAACAAAATCACAAAAATTAAAGAGCTGTTCAATAAAACATGACACACCAGGAACTTGAACGACGAGGCGTCACGGGAAACACGACGTGGAACTAATTGAATGCGGCCCCTAAGTAGAGTCCCATGCATTGATGAAGCCCAAGCGGGGCCACAGAGGAGGACAGGAGCTCACCTGGTAGTTCATGATGGCTCGCAGGCACATGATGCACACGTGGACGTCGTCCTTCTTGCAGACGAGCCGCGAGTTCTTCAGGGTCCGCCGGCTGGGGAGCGTGTTCGAACTGCGGACAACGCGCCGGACAAAAAAAAACAAAAAAACAAGTAAAGCAGACGGTTGTGTGTAAAACGACAACTGAAAATAAGCACAAGGGTTTAAGGTGAAAATACAATAAAAACAAAAACACTAGCTAGTGGGACACTCTGAAGACAAACAACCAGGAAAACAGATGTTGTTTGTGAGCGTGGCCGACCCGAAAGCGCCACCCTCGCCCCCCCATTACAAAGGCACCATTAAACCAGTAGGCTGTGTAGCGCTCACTCACACACACACACACACACACACACACACACACACACACACACACACACACACACACACACACACACACACACACACACACACACACACACACACACACACACACACACACACACACACACAAGGCCGTAGGACCCGCAGGCCAGAGGGGCTGCTCCGCTCCCACATGTATTGTTTTAAACCCGACGCTACTCGGTGAAGATATAGCTTAACGACCGCTACAATGGCCAGAGTCTCATTAGCATGCAGGGCCCGCGGTCTCGGCCCGGCTTTGTTCGCACAAAACTCAAAAGGAGGTAGGGGGGGACCGGTGGGCCTTTTTTTCTTCTTCTTCTTCCTCCTGCGAGGCTTTCACAATAAAAGCGGAGAGAGACGGAGCGGCGGTGGCGGTCAGTGGGCCAAGGAGCGGAGCAGATCGGGGTGTTGAAGACGCCGCCGTTTGGAGGCCCTCGTCACGAGGTGTGAGGTCCGTCTGGTGATGGTGACCCTCGCTAGACGGACTTCTTGGAAATAAAACATAGACTGTGGATCTGATGAAAACTGACTCATGTTCCGTCGTGCCCCGCGTGACTTGAGTCATAGCACGAGATGTGTGTGTGTGTGTGTGTGTGTGTGTGTGTGTGTGTGTGTGTGTGTGTGTGTGTGTGTGTGTCTCCACATCGTTCAGATCTCTCATATCAGATTTAGGGAGAATAAGGAACACAGAAAAGCATGCAGGTGGGCCTGGATAGGAACAGCTTTGTCAATAAAGCGCTACAGAGAGTGTTTGCCGCCTTCGGGTTAAGCGGCACTCTGCGCTTTGTTCAGGTGAATGTGTTCAAGTGTGTCACATCCTGAGGCCGCTGGGGGCGACGCGCGCGGAGCGCCGTGGCAGCAGGTGACCGAAGAACGGGGCCGTTTGTTTTTAGGGGCTCAAACCCATCGTGTGCGCGCAGGTACAACCAAGAGACAGAAGAACATCGTCACAGATACCCACAGCCCGATGGCTCGGCGGTCACCGCCATGCCGTGACATATCTCTCGCCAACATCCCCCCTGTTCTCGTAAAACGATGGTAAATACAGTACCTTTGCAATGACACGACACAACAGAGGTAAACACACACCTACAACCACTAGAACTATGGACTACAGGTTAAACACACGCTACACCTAAGGGAAGCACACACAGCACTTAGCCATACCGTCGGGTTTCAGAGCACTTTTGGCACTTTATTGTGCTCCAAGTCCTTTGAACGAAGCGTCACAGAGGGAGGTAAAAAAAAAAAAAAAAAAGCACACTTCATTTGCAATTCAAATATTTAACTGACAGCTAAACTGACTGGGATCAACAGCGAAACAATGGCTCAGTACGTTTATATGCGGGAGTTAATATTCAATAGCAGATCTTAATGTGTAACCGTCAGGAGATTATATTGTTTTAATTAGCAAGTGGAATGTGACATCTGCTTACAACGGAAACAGGAAGCGAGTAAAGTAGACTTAAGCACGCTTGAGCAATGAAACAGCGGCGCGTTTTAGCTGATGCATCCAGAACACAAAAGGTATTTAAGCGCCACTATCAGCTCTTTTTTACGGGGCCGAGAACTAGAAGCTGCACACGACGGCGTTCAGGGAGCCACACAAGCAGAATGCCAGGACACCGGCAACAGTTTGAGGTTCTGAGGGGAAAAGGAAAAGCCATTTAGTCTAAGGGGAGGAGAGCACAGAAGGGAGGCTGGCAGTGCACATAACTCACATCCCCGACACACAGAGCAGGACGAATAAAACGGGCAGCACTGGCGAGGAGCCATAAAGTAGCAGAGTGGCAGGGGGGGGGGGGGGGGGGGGGGGTCTGTTTATGCCCCTTTTAATGTGTTTGTGTTTCGGCTAAAGTGTGGACAGGCATGTGTGTATGCTGTTCTGTGTGTGTGTGTGTGTGTGTGTAGGGTCTTTTTATGCCCATGTGCATTTGTTTGTATATCAGCTGAAGCGTGGACAGGCATGTGTGCAGTGTGTGTGTGTGTGTGTGTGTGTGTGTGTGTGTGTGTATGTGAGATCAGGACCCGGGGGTGAAAGCTGGCGACGGCTCAGTGAGCCAGACCCTTGCCTGCAGTTGAAGACCGGTAGACAGAACTTCGGACGACTATGGAGACACACAGAACAGAACCATGAAGACAGAACAGAACCACACTCGGAACCACAGTCAGAAGCACGCAGTCAGAAACACACACCACACTCAGAAACACAATCAGAACCACAGTCAGAATCACACACTAAGAACCAGATAGTCAGACAGTCAGGTTAGTGATACTGATGATTTTGGGTCTGCATTTTATCTTTTTATTGTCCCTAATCTGACGGCGTGTGTATTGTCTGTGTGTGTGCACGTTGTGTACCGTGAAATAATCTGTACAGCCCTAACAAACTAAATAAATGAAGTAAACTTTTACGGTTGAACTTAAACGGTTACGGTTTTCAAAATGGCTAATTTCACTAGTACTCAAGAAGAGACGACCTCTGTTTAAAACCTAAAGGAAAGAAGTACTAAAGTAAAACGAAAGTCTGTCTGTCTATTGTGTCCCCAACTAGACGGACAGACCAGTATAGCTGCCCTCACACCATTCACTTTAAACACCCAGCAGAAAATACATAAAACAGTGAATCAATAAGTATACACACACACATGCACACACGCACACGCACACACACACACACACACACACACACACACACACACAAAATCCTGTGAGAGCCGGGTTGTAAATCACCTTGTGTGTGTGTGTGTGTGTGTGTGCATGTCTTTATGTTGAACCACAAGAGAACCGGTCTTGTGAATGAGCCACAGACCGTTATTCATGTCATTAAAAATATTTTTAAATGACAAAAAATGAAGAAAAAAAAACATCGATCTGATTTCAACATTGTAATTTCTACCTGCATCAAAAAGTGTATGATAAATAATAATGGGGCAAAAAAAGCAAAAATTAATAAAAGCAAAAAACATAATTACTATTAATCTTTAATCTTTGCACTTTTCTGTCAACTAATCCATTAAATTTTGGTTTACTGTGTAGAGCTAGAAATGTGCCCTAAGCCATTTGAAGTCTTACATGCCTCATGACCACATGAAGGAGCTTTTCAGACATCACATGAAATGTGTGACTGCTCAAAATACTTTCGCTGCAACGCCACTCTCTCTAGAACCAAAACACTGGGAACATAGTACAACAACAGAAATGCATTCTGGATGTATTTGCATTCTGGAAAATGCAAATACATTGACTGCTAATGACTGATGGGCTAATGGGCTACTCAGACAGACAGACAGATACACAGACAGACAGAAGTTCACCGTGTGTGGTGATGTTATGCGTGTTTGCATTTGTGTGTGTATTTGTGTGTCGCTACGCCTCAATATATTTGTGTCCAGTAGTACATCTTAGTATATGTGGCTTGTGTGTCTCCATAAAGTTGTGTACAATGTGTCTACATATAGTTGTGTGCGTCTACATATATTTCTGTACAGTATGTCTACATATATTAGCATCCGGGGTGGCGTACCGTAGCGTGGAGTGCCTCCCTGAGCGGGTGAGGCCGTTGCCGGTGCCGGCGGGGGGCAGGGTTCCTCCCCCGTGGAAGTCCTCGATGGACCGGCTCCAGGGCTTGGACTTGTCCACAGAGTTCTCCAGGTTGTTCTCCACATCGCCATCAAACCTGCGGAGCGGCGGTCACAGTGAGCCCCGGGAGTACTCACTGCGTGTCACGCGTTGTGCGTATGACGTTACTATAAAGTCTGTCACGTTCACCTACATGTCGAAATGATACCACCAGGATAGTCTCGAGGTTAGTGTGTTCTCCGACTCCCAGCCAAAAGGTTCTGGGTTCGAACCCCAATGTCCAGAGTCTACCTGTAGTCTACCTCCACCTGCTACTTACTATCATGTATCTACTACTATCTTACTATCACTATCTGTATTTGCTGTAACTGTAACTGTCACTTTGGATAAAAGCGACTAATCGCTAAATGACTCAATAGTAAATAGTGTTATCTACAATTTCCCCATTGATGGATTTCCTATTGAATCTCTGAACTGTGGTGGCACAAACTTTGTGAGTTTATGGTTCATCTGGGGTTGAAATGGCAGGAATAGAAACTACTGGGTGTTTTCTGCCAATAGAGACAGATCACCAGAAACAAACGAGAGAGAGATGAACTGGATGATAAACCGGGACATGGTCTCTGTCATTTTGATGGCATTTGAAATCATGCCATAAAACATTCGCAAAGCTTATTAGAGTCAACCATTTCCAGAAACCGACCTCGTTGGAACCTGATCGGCCGGCGCTGAAGGGACTCTCTCCTGCTGTAGTGCCCCTTTACAGGTCCAGACCATAATAACATACGGCCCTGGCGCTGAAGGGACTCTATGCCGCTGTAGTGCTCCTTAACAGGTCCAGACCATAATCACATATGGTCCACCAAGGTATGAATTAAAAATAAATGTATTTTTTACTGCCTTTGCTCTCTGGCCTTGAATAGAGGAGTTTTTATTGTGATAATCCCACCCGAGCAGGGTATGAATAGCAGCCTGTCGTGGCGTACCACACAGGGCCCGACGCTACCGGGGGCCCCCAGTGACTCAGGGCTCCCGACACACGGCACGCCGGGTGTGAGTGTGAGTGTGAGTGTGTGTGTGTGTGTGTGTGTGTGTGCTAGGATCAGCAGGGCCATGCAGAAAAAGGAAAGCATTGTGTGAATTGTTGACTTGTGAGCGAGTGTCTGGATGGCTGAGGTGGTGTGGTGTGTGTATGGGGTGGTATGGCGTGGCGTGTGTGTGTATGTATGGGAGGGGGGGGGGGGCAGTGACTTACGTGACTGCGTACTGGGCGAAGGACAGATACTCCACCAGAACATCCAGGCCTTTGTTCTCCTCGTTCAGGAACTCTCGGACCCACCTATGGGGAAGCACAGGGAGGGAGCGGTTGTGGAGGTTAAGACCCAAACAGACTCTACATATCTGTGCGTCGTGCTTAAATGTACTAAGTGTCTGTACTGTGGTGATGTGGGAACCTTGACCTTTATTAAATATTTAAGATTTTCTGAATCTGAGTAAACAGTTCTCACAGAAAACAACGTACAGTAACCAAAATAAATGTTTGTTCTTAACAATTATTGCATTTAGTGTCATGTCAATTCTTTGGCGCTTGTTTTACAAATACATACACACACACACACACACAAAAGGATCAGTTATGACGAAACCATTCAGTGAAGACGTAATCGGTGGACCACCTCGACATACGGCAACGTAACTGAAGCCTTGCTCCACTTATTATCATTCCTCTGTTCTCATCCCCGCTGCCTACCGAGACCAGAGACCAGGGTAACAACCTGTTGCAGAGACATCACACACCGCAGGACGACCGGCTCGCAAGCAAAACACAGGCTTGCAATTACACCCAAGAATGCTGTGCGCAGGAACACACACACACACGAGCCGATCATCACCACCGACTGATCTTTCCATCAGTCTGCGGTGTCCAATCTGTGCATCTCATCGACGTTATTCTGCTGGCGTGTGTCCCCCGCTGACACTAAACCGACAGGCTGCTCTGCTTTCATATTTGGCCTTGACATATGAGGGGGTGAAAAAGGGCAGCGTTACTCAGCTGAAGCAAAACACCAGCAGCTGCCCCCCCCCCCCCCACCCTCGGTCAGTTCATATTTATGAGCAGCGAGGAGAGATAATTAGCAGTTAACGTCTTTAATCCATTACAGCAGCCACAGCCATCGTTTACAGGCTGATTGCTCCTCCGTCGTTAAGAGACGTTTGCAGAGTGTGAAGACACGACGCATGTGAATGCTGAGGGTCATGGTGGGGGGGGGGGGGGGGGGGCGGCCCTGTGGAGCTGTCTGCTCGGAGGCAGGGTTAGCGCCTCGTGGCCCTTTTCCACGCACGTGTGCTGGCGCGGCCCGACTCGGCTGGACTCGCGTCAGCCCGGCTCGACTGGGATTTTGCATCTCCGTGACAATGGGGCGACCCGCTCCTCTTCCGAGTCGATGGCGTTTAAAAGCAGCACCCTCTTTAATGCGTCTTCTCGCCCCAGACAGCAGGGCAGGGCTCGTGTTTCCAGACCAAGCGCCTGCCTTTCTCTTACGTCTTTTGCAGCTGAAACCGTCGCTGAATCGTCTCTGAATGACGACAAAGCCCATCTGACGTGACCTTGAAGAGCTACATGCTAATCATTACACATGGATGCTAACTAACTACCATCCCCCCCCCCCCCCCCCCCCCCCCCCCCCCCACACACACACACACACACACACCCCTCCTGTATGTACCGAGCCTGTTTTTAAAACCAGAAGCACCAGTAACAGACAGAATAGTAATTCTATTATCCAGCATGCTGGCTGACTAATGGGCTTTGCTGGTCTTCGCCTTGGAGGGAAAACAGTCTGTGATTATCTATTGTCTGGTAACCCCCCCCCCACCGAAACTTCTCCCCACCCCACTCCCAACCCCATCTAACTAATAATGATGATCATTATCTCATCTGGATTTGGTCGTTTAATGATGTCATCTAGTTTGTTATCACTAACATGAAGTCACTCAAACAGAGGGCCGGTCCCGGGGTTGTGTTTATACACTGAGCCTCGTCGGACAAACACACACACTTTGGGTTTGACTTCACTTACATCATGCAAACAATGTGCGGTCGGGTCTGAATGGTGTGAGGGAGTATGAGAAACAGGGTTTGTGTGTCTGTGAGAGAGAGACAGACAGAGAGATTGACAGAGAGACGGAGAGATTGACAGAGAGACAGAGAGAGAGAGAGAGAGAGAGACAGAGAGAGAGACAGCGAGAGAGACAGCAAGAGAGAGAAAGAGAAAGAGGTAAAGAAATGAGGAGGAGTGATGTAGTCTGAGATAGTGCGTGCTTGTCTGTTTCTCCAGCAGCCTGTGGCAGTGGGGTGTGTCCTGATAGGGTCAGCGCCCTGTGTCCTCCCACCGGCATACGAGATCCAGATCTCCCTCCCTCCCTCCCTCACAACCACCATCCACTGATCCATCAAACCTCTCGCCCCATATTCCCCATGACAGACTTCCCCCGACAGACACGCCTACATGTCCCAGAATGCACCGGGCCTAATCGCCCTGCTAATGCACGGCAATTAATCACCGTCTACTACAATCAGAGTCCCGATCGCTTAAAAAAACACCCCGAAGACGGCCTCCGCAGAGGCTAACGATGCCTAGCCGCAGAGGCTAGTGACGTATTGATCTCTGTCCGAAGGTGACAGGGAAGCACTAAATCAATCCCCTTAAGGCCGAGCGAAGCCCGTCACGAAACGTCCTCGGAGCGGCGGCGGCGGCGGCGGCTTCTCCTGTGACGCTTTTCCAAAACAGGAATGTAGAGCAACAGGAATATGAAAACAAGAGGAATCCGAAACAGCTGCGTCCACATGAAGACGTCCGAGGGAGGAAGGAGTGAAACAGGAAGAGCTAGACTAGGGGACAAGACGGCCCCTCTCTGGGTTCCTCTTCCCGGGTCGGTGGGGGCGCAGACACAATCGATACGTTTATCTGAGCTAGAACCACATGTCTCTCCCGGGGTACAGCAGGCCGACCGGCAGTAAGGGGGGATGTTGAGGGGGAGGTTGAGGGGGGGGGGGGGGGGGGGGGGGGGGGGGGGAGAGGGGTTCGTGTAAACATCTGTGTCTCTCAGCGTCTGGAATGTTTGACTTTTTTCCCCCCAGGATTCAACGGCGCAGGGTCACGAGCCATTTTACAACGCGGCCGTGACTCACACACACACGCACACACATAGATGTGTGGATATATAGAGCACACACACACTCACACACTCACCCTATGTGATTGGTCCGTAATGAAATTTCCAGTTCTCTGAGGACTTGCGTGGACTCCTGGACTCGTCGTCTGAATTTCTGGGGAGAAAACGTGAGAGTTAATATTTATAATATAATATAATATAATATACTACACAGGAGAGTTAGTATTTATAATGTTAAATAATATAACATACAGGAGAGTTAATATTTATAATGTAATATAATAATAGTATACAGGGGAGTTGATATTTTATCATAAGGGTGAGCGGTCAGACAGAGAGAGGCGTCTCTATGGTGGCCTTCTATTTTAAAGGCTTGAAGAAAATGTATGCAGATAATACATGCAAGCAATTCATGAATAAATATATGTTGACATGAAAAAAAGGACACTTTGAATAGGACAGGTTTTTTTTTACGTTTTATCATTTGCACCTGCTCGTACACATCTGTTGTATAGCACAGTAACCGCACATACACAGTATAATATAAAATAAACAGACAAATACACACACACAGACAACCTTTTATGCACATGTGATCAACAAGTGGCTGCAGTCAATAGAACAGAAACAACAAAAGTCAAACCAGATTGAGACTTTTTCTCAATGCTTTCATCATCTGAAGAAAAAGAAAAAAAAGGGAGACAAACAAGACGATCCCAATGGAAACACAAAGCCGCTGCAACTTAGGGAACAAAACGAACCATGAGAAAATGAACAAATGACATGTGTGTGTGTTGGGGCCATGCTGATCACGCAGCCCACTAGAGACACAGCCTGACGAGTTAGGGCTGAAAACATTCTCACATACAGGGAGGAGAGGAGGAGAGGAGAGGAGGAATAGAAGAGAGAAGAGGAGGAATAGAGGAGAGGAGAGGAAAGGAGAGGAGGAATAGAAGAGAGGATAGGAAGAATAGAAGAGAGGAGAGGAGGAGGAAGAGAGGAGGAAGAGAGAAGAGGAGGAAGACAGAAGAGGAGGAAGAGAGAAGAGGAGGAAGAAGAGGAGAGGAGAGGAGGAATAGAGGAGAGGAGGAATAAAGAAGAGGAGGAATAAAGAAGAGGAGGAAGAAGAGAGGAGCAGAGGAGAGGAGCAGAGGAGAAGAGGAGGAAGAAGGAGAGGAGAGGAGAGGAGAGGAGAGGAGAGGAGAGGAGAGGAGAGGAGAGGAGAGGAGGATAGTTGGGGGGCCAGGATATTCAGTACGGGGAGGGAGGTGCGGAGGGGGAGATTCGGGGAGGGAGGTGCGGGGAGAGAGCAACTAGAGTTAACCTGTTATTAACGTCCAATCCAGAGCAGAACTGTTCCCACCCTCGCACTACTAAATATATTTCTCTCTCTCGCTTCTTCTTTCCCACCCTCTCTTTTGGGCTGGGGCCGTGTGTGTGTGTGTGTGTGTGTGTGTGTGTGTGTGTGTGTGTGTGTGTGTGTGTGTGTGTGTGTGTGTGTGTGTGTGTGTGTGTGTGTGTGTGCGTGTGCGTGTGTATTAGGCACACGTAGAGATGAGAACCAAGATGATTTTTTTTTTTGTATTTATTAGGGGAGGAGTCCCTTGTGTGTTTGCGTGAAATTGAGAGTGAGAGCAAATTTAAGGGGTACTGCGCAGCCTCACAGAGGTGGCCTCCTCTCTCTCCCTCCCTCCCTCCCTCCCTCCCTCCCTCTCTCTCCCCCTCTCTCCCTCCCTCAACACTCCAATCTAAGTGCTACCAGCTGCAGGACAGAGCGATGGAGGGCAGGAAGGAGGAAGGAGGAGGAGGAGGAGTGAGGGAAGGGAGGAGTGGACCGAGGGAGAGAGTGGAGGAAGAAAGACAGATGGTAAGAAGAAGCAGACTAGAAAAAAGGGGGACAAATAAGAGAGATATGAAAAGGGGGAAAGAAAGAAAAAAAGAAGGGGAAAAAACACAATTTGAAGTAAATAAAATAGAGACAGGGTTATGGGTGGGGAGGAGGAGAAGGAGAAGGAGGAGAAGGAGGAGGAGGAGGTGGGCGGAGAGACCGAGTCTGTAGAGGAGGGGTCATCCTGGAAACAAATCAATGGCAGATACATTCTTGGGGACTAGGCTGGAATAGGGCCCTTCCTCCCTGGCTGCTGATTGGCTGGGAGGCGCCCAGAGGAATGCACCACAGCCTATGGCGAGCCGAGGCAGCGACCTCCAGCTCCCTCACCGAGGCACAAAGTGGCAATTGTTTGAGTCTGAAGAAAAGGGGGTTGGAGCAGGAATGTAGGGAGAAAACAGGGAGAGAGAGAAAAAACAAAAACATAACTCTCTCGCTGCCTCCGCAGACATGATCTTTATTTTTGGCTCTCTGTCCATCTCCATCTCTGTTTTTCCATGTCCCATCATCTCTTCACCGTATCTCCCATCCCCCTGACATGATGCTCGTCTTCCCCCTCCCTGGCTCTCCTACCTTGCAGTGTTACGCTCTCCCCCTCAGTCGCACGCTATTGAGCATGGCTTGGAACACATGACTGCTGCCGGAGCATGAAATCGAGGCTGCAGAGGTTAGCCTCTGTGGCGGAGAACATACAAGGCCCCCTCAGACCTTTGTGGAGATGTTGTCCTGAACCACAAGCCCCACATGCCTCAGGGGGAAACGGACCAAACGCTGAATGATAAATAAAGGCTAGTAGTTTTTATAGACTTTTACATATACATTTTTACGTAGAGAAGAGTCGTCTACAAATAGACACAAGTCCAGTTAGACTTGATCTTTAAGACGTATTATAAGTTCTAGCCATGTGAAAGGAATAATTAGGAATTAGTACCACTTGGGTATTAGTGGTCCTCGTATCCATGCAATTGATGATAGTTTTTTTCCTTCCAAAACGTCACTAAACAATTCAAGTCAAACTATTGTCGCCATGTCAATATGGAGATCAACTTGACTTCACATGGCCTCCAGCGGAAACAAATATCATGAAGCCAAAAACGTCATCTAGCACTTGGTGACAACTTCCATCTGCTCTCTTATTAATGCACCTCCCCTTGTATAACAGAAGTGTGCCTGTGTTAGACATCCTTCATAACCCTAGACATATCCAGCAGGAGTTCCTCCTTCTGAAGTATCTTGTGAAACCAAAATCTCAGTCAAGAAAATGACATCAGCCAGAGACGTTAACGGAGACTGTTCTGGCGGAGACCGTTGGTTTGTTTGCTAATCACCAGAGAAAGGTCTCCAGGCGCTGTGCTCCTGTCCAACGCAGCCAGCAGAGTCTTCATAGTTTTGGCAAAACGCTGAGATTTGGCTCACACTTCCCCTCTCCCCACAGTCCTCCTCTACTAGGGCTGGGACCATCTGCTTATCTCCCCGTTCCCTAATATCACCACACTTGGGTGCCAATTCGATATGTATTGTGATGCTACAAGTATTGCGATTCGATATTACAATTTTACACTGGACCATGGGAAAAAAAGTTGAAACATACACTTCTAGAGACTGTACTGTATATCATGATGCATATTTCCAAAAATAATGCACATCACATGTCAGTCAGTCATACTGTTTCATACTGTTGTAACTAAATATAGAAAAAACACAATATTTAAGTGACTCTGGGGGGGGGGGGGGGGCAGGGTTGCTCCTCCCGACCTCAGCTGGTACTGGATGATGTCATATACATCCATCATCCTCTCACGCTGCAGAGGCTGTTAGCAAGGCTAACGGCGTCGCTACCGCTAGTGACAGCAAGCGTTCAGCACCGGGTCCTTAGAAGCATCCTTCAAGATAAAAGCCTCGATGCCATCTGTCACACGGAGTTACGATCAACTCACTGTAGCCTGGCTTTCAAAAAGAATTTTTTTTTATGCTGTGCTTTATTGATCCATCTTGTGAGTTACCTCCTGCGAAGCAGCGAGTGCACAAGGGGGGGGGGGGGCTGGCTGAAGACTCCTCGCTCAAGGACACTTTGATAAGACGTATACTTTCTGTCAGGAAACTTCAACAAGAGTCCTCCAGAGGACGCATGACCCTGCTGTGTCTTCCCTGCGGGTTCTGGTATCATCTCAGCAGCAGGCGTAACTAAGTTTAGCCTGGTTATCTCTGGGAAACAAACTCCAGGACCAGCTATCTCCTCTCGGCTGCGAGGATGTCCTGGCCCTGGGAAGAGGGGGTGGGGGGTGGAGGTCGGAGGGCAAGGGAAGAGGGCGGAGTCTGGGGAGGAGACTTACCTTGCGGGTGACGGCCGGGTCCAGATAGCTCCTGAGCTTCTGGAGGTATGTGTGAGGAGGATTTTTGACTTGGAACCGTTCCTACAACGAAAAGCAAAAGAATTAGAGACAAAAGAGCAGTTGAAAACTTTCCGTACAGATATATCAATACTCAGTTGGAATGAATACTAAATCAGGGACAATGAAGTGCAGATCATTCATCCTCAGGTATCGGTTGAGGAGATGAACCCAGAACCTTTCTGCTGGCAGACCAACACCCGGACCACTAGACGACTCAGCCCTCATTTATTATAATAAATAGAAACCAATCGGGTGCCAAATGCTCTCCAACAGCTTTGTCATCACTTAGTTTGCAGAGAAAGAGCCGAGACGCTGGTCCCACCAGTTTTCAGTCACAATCGCGTGTGTTGTCTGGCGACGCTCACATTCGAGTGGACAATAAAAAGATGGCTGTGGTGAATTGACCGGCCCGTCTCGAGTGCCCTCTCTCACACAAGCTGGTCTCTCGAAAGGCTGAACGAGGCTAAAAACGCTAAGCCTTGAGCAAATAATAGTCATTCTACATCATCCAATCAATGCAACCCCCTGATTATGCTCCCACAAGCCGCACATCACCCTGACACACAGGGCTTGTTGTGTTGACGTGGCCCGCCTTTTGTTTATGGTAACCATGGCGCACGACGTATTGTGAGCCCAGAACCAAGGCAAATGACACTAGCACAATGCCAAATGATATCATCACATATCGTTAGCATTCAGCCAACAAGCGGAGAAGTCACGTTCACTGATCACATTGTGACCTGGTGAGGAGATGATGGGGTTCAGTTGGGCGTCTCTGTTGGCTGGTTAGATTCATCGCCCTTGGGGAATTTAACCTGTGTGTGTGTGTGATGTGTGTGTGTGTGTGTGTGATGTGTGTGTGTGTGTGTGTGTGTGTGTGTGTGTGTGTGTGTGTGTGTGTGTGTGTGTGTGTGTGTGTGTGTGTGTGTGTGTGTGTGTGTGTGTGTGTGTGTGTGTGACTAAAGCTTAGCCAGCAGGCAGGGCATCTCTTCCCTGAACAAATGGGTCACCTTTATTCTATAACAGACTAGATGTACAAGAGATTAGCGACGGCCTCCACTCCTCCTGGGGAACAAAACGCACCGAGTGAGTAAACACCGGGGTCTGGGCAGTGACGTAACACGCTAACAAGATTTGCTGCATCACCAGCGATGGGAAATACCAGCTTTTCATACAGAAGCCTGTTGTGTGTGTGTGTGTGTGTGGAATGGAGAGAGATGTCTGTGCTGCTAGCCATAATGCTGTATCCACGTTTAGGGGACGAGACGAGCTGACTCAATAGACTTTACAGCAAACTGACAAATTCATGTTTCGGTGCTAGATTCAAACTGTCGCTACAGATGCCATCGAGGTTGCAGTGGTCTTTGCTGTGTGTGTATAAGCTTCAGATGCCCGTCCATCCTTCCTAGCCAGGGTCCGTCACAATAACAGGAAATAGGACATCGTATGAGGAAACAGATTTTAGTCCCATCAACACAACTGTCACCAACACTGGTTTGCATGTTTGGTTGGCAAGGAATTCATGAATGTCTCTCTTAAACATGTGCATGTGTCTCTCATGTATCACATGAGTGTAGAGGTAATGTAAAGTACATGTGATTTATATGCATGTTCCTATAAACTATGGACAGTACACTATGAAACCGGCCTGGGGAGCCAGTATGGATTCAATGCACTCAAAAATGTTCCCATGCTGGGCAGAGGCTCAGGAATGAGGAATGTGTGGAATAACTTCTGGATCCGCTGGAGTTACGCTTGGATAAGAGGACTTGTGCAGCTTGGGAGAGAAGAGCCGAGGAGGTGGGGAAAAAAATAGGATTTAGAAGGGAGGTCAGAGTGAGGAGTGAGGAGGCTCGAGACTTATTTCACTGTGTAGCTCCATAAGAGCTGCGTGGACCACCGAAAGGAGCGCAGAAACGGCAAAGATGAAAAACAGAAGTTGTAAGAATGTTGTTTGTATTCAGGACCTTCCAGTGATGGAGGCAGGAGCCAAAGAGCAGATAGATACCAGAGCAAGAAGCAAAGTTTGAGTTATTATTGTTTATAAACTACAATATCTAAACTATAAACTACTCAATAGGCTAATGGCTGCCGAGCTAAGACCCAATATTTCCACTGGTTTAGTATGAAATAAAGACGAGGCTGCCGCTAATATGAACAAATATAGAATACAAACATCCTGATGATCCTCAAAAAAAAGTCAGGGGATTTTTCATCGGCTTCCAAGGAACCAGAGATCTGGAGAAGTTCATTTCTAGTCATGACTCGTGTGTGACGCCCAATGACTCCATCATATCCCTTCCTGTGCTCTGAATCCCCTCCCTCAAATGGAGCCTAGCCCCAGGGCCGTACCCACCGTTGAGGTCAGCGAGGTCCCGACCTCTGTATTTTTTCCGGGGTGTATATAATACAAGTTGTGAAATAATTCATTCCTTCATTCATTTTCAGATGTTTCGTGATCATTTTAGCCTCGTCTGTATTTCCAGATTGCAGTGTGGATCAGTCTTAATCATTGCAACATTTAACCGTGATTCTCATGTATTACTGCTTGACAGATGATGCTACTGCCCACTGTCCAATTTTTGCTCTCCAAACGTCTTAAAATGCACATATTTAGATCAGGAAATTGACTTTTTTTCTAGCAAGCTCAGGTTGTGGACCTCTGTATTTCTAAAACCCTGCGTACGGCCCTGCCTAGCCCCTTTTGTTTCTGAAAGTCTTCATGAGTTGATGCAAATATGTTTAATATTTTAACCCCCAGCGTTGTTTTGGGTTGTAAGACCCATCTCCCCGTATTACTTGCCATGGTAACAAAGGGGTTTGCTGAAGATATGATGTGTGTACAACATGAATAAATTATATATAAAGCTAAATATAGCAAAGTGAATTTGCTGTGTTCTCGTTCTTTAACAATTGAAAAAAAAAAGAATCAACTTCATAAAACTGCATCGGCAACAGCAAACAAAAGAGACACTTGGCTGTTTGCTGTGTGATATAGGGACAATACTACCCCTGTGTGAAAGTGGATCCTGAATGGGTCTGAAACAGCATGGTGGGCCCTCTCTGGTCCTGGTCCAGGCTTCAGGATGTAGGATAGCTAGGGATCCTTCTATCCCTAATTCGCTCTCCATCTACCTTCCTCTCTCTCAACTTATCCCTCTCTTTAACCCCCCCTCTCCATCTACCTTCCTCTCTCTCTCAACTTATCCCTCTCTTTAACCCCCCCCTCTCTCTATCTACCTTCCTCTGTCTCAACTTATCCCTCTGTACCTCCCCCTCTCCATCTTCCTCTCTTCAGTTACCCCCCCCCCCTTTCCACATCTACCTCCTCTGTATCTACATACCTCACTCTCTCTTTGCCTCCCTCTTTCCATCTTCCTCCCTAAACCCTCATCATCACTCAGGAGCGGAGCAGAGCACTCTGGTGTGTTTTCCCCTCTCGTTGCCGCGGGAAACGTTATTTCACATGCTGCTGACGCATTTCCTCCATAACAAGCGAGCTGATGTGTCCCCCCGTCCCTCCTCCTGCAACCGCCCCCCCCCCCCCCCCAATCCCTCCTCCCGCTGCGCCACTTAACCCACTTGACCAGCGAGCCCGGGCCGGCCCGCAGGCCCCCGGAGCAGAGCCTCTCTGGGTGAAACAGGGGGTAATGGAGCATGGCCGAGAGAATCAGAAGGCCCAGCAGGACCGGTCCTGGTACGGCGGAGATAGTCCACACTGAGGGCTTCACTCAGACAACATGGAGATATACGTTGTCCGGCAGACAGCGGTTTATCGCTTTACTTAACGTGGGTTATTCAGTGGGATGTTAATACGAGGAAATAGCTTATACATCCGCTAAATGCCTAATAAGAAATGGTCCGTAATGTGTTAAGGTGTCGTTAGGGAACTGGAAGATATACGGAAATGAATCTTTGGTATTTATGTAGGTTTTTCAAATTCTTAAAGGTTTAGGGAAAATGTGACTCTAGCCAAGAGTGTGGCTTCCACATCTTGAACAAATCTTGAATGAATTCATAATAACAAAGAGGATGTTTAGTTTGCTATGATTTAGGAGATGTAGCCCACCTGGTCGCAGATCAGTTCCCACTTCTTCTCATTGTCGTATTGCCGTAGCAACCGAGCTTTGTCTGGAGGAAGGTTCATGGAGTTCTAGAAGAGGAAGAAGAAGAAGAAAATGATCAAAGTTAATTGGACCACGCTATGAAATTTGATCTGTACAGTGACTCACGTCTAGACTAGTAAAGCACAATATCAACTATACTTGTTGACAGATTAACTCTTCATTGACTTACTTAGTAAATTAGCCATGACTCAAACAGTGATGTGAAAATAAATTATCACAAGAACGGAGCCTAACTTAATACACACCAGTCAGTGATAGTCATCATTGCCACACTTTGGAGTTTGATTGCACTTTATCCTGGCGTCACACACCCATGATTACAAGCCAGCACATGCGGTAGCAGACCTTCGCATTTGGTCAATTAGCTCCAGTGAGAAGGCAACCTCCTTGCTCAATATCTTTATAGCACTAACCCTAACCCTGTCCTGATAGCATTAACCCTTACCCTGTCCTTATTGCAATTACCCTTACCCTAACACTAACCCTGTCCTTATAGCACTAACCTTAACCCTAACCCTTACACTTACAATAACCCTGTCATTATAGCACTTGCCCTAATCCTTACCCTGTCCTTGTAGCACTTCTCCTGACCATAACACTAACCATAACACTAACCCTGTCCTTATAGCACTAACCCTTACAATAACCCTGTCCTTATAGCACTAACCCTAACCCCTTAACCCTAACCCTGTCCTTATAGCACTAACCCTATCCTTATAGCACTAACCCAAACACTGTCCTTATAGCACTTCCCCTTACCCTAACACTAACCATAACACTAACCCTGTCCTTATAGCACTAACCCTAACCCTGTCCTTATAGCACTAACCCTAACCCCTTAACCCTAACCCTGTCCTTATAGCACTAACCCTAACCCCTTAACCCTAACCCTGTCCTTATAGCACTAACCCTATCCTTATAGCATTAACCCAAACACTGTCCTAATAGCACTTCCCCTTACCCTAACACTAACTCTGTCCTTATAGCACTAACCCCAACACTAACCCTGTCCTTATAGCACTAACCCTAACCCTGTCCTTATAGCACTAACCCTAACCCTGTTATAGCACTCACCCTAACGCTAACCCTGTCCTTATAGCACTAACCCTAACCCTGTCCTTATAGCACTAACCCTAACCCTGTTGTTATAGCACTTGCCCTAACACTAACACTAACCCTGTCCTTATAGCACCTTACCCTAATGCTAACACTCTAACCCTTACCCTGTCCTTATAGCCCTTACCCTAATCCTAACCCGGTCCTTATACCACTAACCCTAACCCTGTCCTGAAAGCACTAACCCTTACCCTGTCCTTATAACACTTCCCCTGACCCTAACACTAACCCTAACCCTGTCCTTATGGTACCTTATCTACCAAGCATTTCATTAAAACAAACTAAGCACAGAAAGAAATGTCAGTTAGGATTTATTGTGGAATAGTGCAGTGATGTCACATAGCAGGGGGAAGAGAGGAGACCCATCTCTGCCATGTCTCCGTCTGGGGTGTTGTCTGGCAGCCCAGCGCTCCCAGACAGACTTCAACGTCATTGATGGTTTTTTTTTTTTCAGGATTCATTCAATGTGAGCTGGAGGCCCAGATGTCAAGCAACTGAAACAGGAGAGAGTGAGGGTGTGTGTGTGCATGTGCATGTGATAACCTTTGTTTTTCCTATTGGATGGCATAATACGTATTTATTTTCTCACAGGTTTGTGGGCCGATGATATCCATGTGTTAAGTCAAAATTTGAACACCCCGTAATCCCCTTAAGATATAATAAAATAAACAGGGTAGAATGGTTCTTTCTTTCTCATTCAACGTCATTTATGTAACATCTCTGTAGATCGTCAACCATTTGGCAGTCAGTACATGATATCCCTTGTGTGTATTCAGAAAGGCTAGAAACAAGAGAAGCACAGAAAGAAAAATAACCATAGGTCTCAGACGTGTGACCCGGGCGGAGGTAGGCTGTTTCCCAGACCAGTTCTAGGCACCATCTGAAGTAGGCTGTTTCCCAGACCAGCTCTAGGCACCAGTCTGAAGTAGGCTGTTTCCCAGACCAGTTCTAGCAACCAATCTGAAGTAGGCTGTTTCCCAGACCAGTTCTAAGCACCAGTTTGAAGTAGGCTGTTTCCTAGACCTGTTCTAGGCACCAGTCTGCAGTAGGTTGTTTCCCAGACCAGTTCTAGGCACCAATGTGACAAAACAACCAACAGACGAAACCACGACATGCAGTTAATGGTCGTCAAAAACTTTCCATTCCTTAACGAGCTCAACGCTACGCTAACCCTTCAAAACAACCCGTCCGTTGGTGAACCTCCCAATAATCCTGCTATTTTTGGTGAAATCCAACGCCATGGCGCGTCTAGACGGCATCCAGCTAACAGGCAGACGATAAATAGGGCTGAGGGGGAATATTTTCCGCTGCTTACAGACAGAGACGGAGGCAAAAGAAATTTGGCCCTAAAACACAGCTCAGCGAGAGGTTCTCAACAGACAGGGTGATCCATCAGAGAGCTGCGGACCTTCCAGCGCTGGGCTCCCCAGCCGAGCTCTCGAGGAGGCCGGGGGGAAGATGGATGAGGAAGATCCCAGGGTCTGCTGCCTCCATGTGTGGGGGGGGGGGGGGGGGGGGGGGCTCATGAACATGGAGATGAGGCCTGGGCAGGGGGGGGGGGGGGGGGGGATGATGGACCACCTGGCCGAATCCACATGCATGTGGTTTAATGAGTGTGTGTGTGTGTGTGTGTGTGTGTGTGTGTGTGTGTGTGTGTGTGTGTGTGTGTGTGTGTGTGTGCATTATTAATGCTAATGTTGTTTTCCTTTGGATCTGCAAAAATCAAGCGTTGTGCTTGATTTAAATCTTGGGCGTTGGGCTTTCTAAATCAAAGTACAGCGAAGCAATTCAACACGAGACCAATAAAGTCACTAAACTTCAACAAACAACAAACAACAACAAACTCCTACGCTGTAGCTGGAAGCATTTGAGTTTAAATGGCTTCAAAATGCGCGTCACGCACACACACACACACACACACACACACACACACACACACACACACACACACACACACACACACACACACACACACACACACACACACACACACACACACACACACACACACACACAAAGAAACCGCCTTAATAACATAAAAAAGGTGCTTGAATAAACTGCAAACTCATCAGACAGAGTAGTTAAAGAGTCGTGTATTATTTTAGCCTGCAAGCGCTCCAAGTCTCATTAGTATTCAGCAGACAGAACCGGGCTGAACCTGCGCTGCTGACGCTGGCGGGAAATGGGAATCTGGGGTGGGGGTGGGGGGGGGGGGGTCCTGTTGACTCAAGAGTCTGGTCTCTAACCAGACCACCAGCCCTAGTACCACTTTGCCTTCCCTGAAAAACACTTTAGTATCCATCTTGACAACCACTAGGAGAGACAGGAGACACGCTTGCTGACGGTTGACAAGTTCAGCCGCGGTACAGCCCTTGGGGGGGGGGGGGGGGGGGGGGGTGCAGCTTCTATCTAATGTAGAGGTAAACTCGAGGACAGCAGCAGCGGTAGTAAGAACACATTAATGAAAGTCCTATCTGGGCTTTTACGCGTTATCTGGGAAGTCGTGCAGCCTGTTGGGCACCGGGTCTAATGGACGTGTGGTGATGTAACCGAATCGAACGCTGTGCTCCTGCAGACCGGCTTCTTAATGGCTCGCTAGGCTGGGCAGACGGTGCTCCAGGCTTCCTGTCTGATGAGAGCGCCACTTACACGGGGAAAAAAAAGAAACAGAAAACACCCTTTTCTACCAGTCCTCATGCCCACCGCCGCTAATGAGCTGTGGCAGCACTGAGCTCGCTAGGGCCGTGCGGTCGCGTTACACCCCGTGTCTACGAGCATTCGCTCTCTCCCCTGTGTGTGTGTGTGTGTGTGTGTGTGTGTGTGTGTGTGTGTGTGTGTGTGTGCGTGCACTGCAGACAGACAGCCTGACCATAGGCAATTCAAAACCTAGCAAATCATTTTCATGAAAAAACTCTCTCTCTCTCTCTCTCTCTCTCTCTCTCTCTCTCTCTCTCTCTCTCTCTCTCTCTCTCTCTCTCTCTCTCTCTCTCTCTCTCTCTCTCTCTCTCTCTCTCTCTCTCTCTCTCTCTCTCTCTCAATACTAACATCACTATTGTAGACAAACAGAATATAAGAGGAAGGACCATAAGTTATTTGATTGGAATGAACAATAAGCTAGCTGCTAAAGCTAAGTGTATGGTGTACTCTTGCCTCCTAGCCAGTCATACGTCTTGAAACAGAACAGTGTGTGTGTGTTGGGGTGCGTCAGTCAGCACAACCGTAATCCTTATTTCACGTCCTGATACGGGTGTGGGTCTGGTGAATAACACTCTCACTGTCATATCACTATTTGGTTCCCTCTGGCAGTTCATTCTTTCTGGCTTTATTTAAGGTTTCCTGCTTGTTTTTATTTCTTCCCTTCATTTTAAATGCTAAAAAGTATGAAACGTGTTAAAAAACACACTTGGGCAGATGACACAAAAGCTCAACATGAATCATTGAAGCATTGTGGATTTTTTTCCATAGTAGCTTCCTAATAAGTCATAGTTAGTCTATCTGGCTAAATAGAAGTGCTTCCTCACGTCCCCTCGTTCCCCGTCCATCACCGCAGCTAGCAGCTAGCAAAGCGATTCACCATATAACTGTATATTAGCACGGGACTAAACAGGAAGTCAGGTCGGAAAAAAAAGAGGGAAACGACATGAAATAAAATCTACATTAAGCCACAACACATGAAAGATAAAATGTAAGATGATAAGATAGAAGAGGTCAGAAATAGAGGGAAGGGTAATAATTCTCAACGCTATACGTCCAACTTAAAGGCTTGGACGATTATACAAGCATTCAGGTTTGTAGATCAAAACCTGGAAGAAAAATATCATCCCCACAATTGCTCTTTAATAAGGGGTTTTAATAAGTTACATAAAGATGACCGTTAAAGACGAAATTTCGTGCTCAAGAAAATAACTTGGTCCTACGGTGTCCACCCAGTGGGCCTCTTGTGTCAAGAGGCAGAATGAGTTGTAAAATAAGACCTTGAAACAGAAAACTAAACCTAAGGTGGATTGTGTAGTTTTATGCATCTGTTGTCCCTCGTCTGTTTTTATCATCCTCTATATTCTTCATTGTTCCTTGTCTGTTTTGACATGCTCTACTCTATCATTTTGTAACCCTGTACTTGTACTGGTGTGCCATCTTGGCCGGGTCTCCCTCGAAAAATATTAATTTTAATCTCAAGGGATTTCCTGCTTAAATAAAAAGGTACAAAAATAACATTAACTATACAGATGGGCACAACGCCCTTCAACCACCACCCTTCTCCTCCTCCACCACCACCACCTCCTCCTTACTCCTAGGAGGTCTGGAGAAGGCCCTCCACAACACAGCTGGGTACAGGCAGAAGAAGAACAGCCCACCCCTGTAGGAAAATGTTAAACATGTTGACTTAATGGCTCTATAAATATCATGGATCTCGCGTACGCATTATAGATTTAGCATATGTTACAGGGGCTAGAAGTTAGAAATTAGACTTGTGACTCATGGTCCGAGGCCAGAATGTGCCCACTTAGAGGCTCTGTAATCATCTCCTTCAGCTAGACCTCAAACCAGAGCTACTCCCAGAGCGACTGAAGTCATTTTAACTCTTTGAACCCAGCAGCCATTTTACTTATTTATCATATCCAGTTGACCTGTGCAATGTGTACATACTTTACTTTAGAATCACGTACTTACCTTAGCATAAACATGTATATTTTATTTACAAGGATATTTTTTTTTTACATTCTGTTGTTGGTTAGATGCATATTTTATCTATAAAGTAAATTTCTTATTTGTGCCATTGTATTTTACCTGTTTAAATTGCTAGTTGTGTTTATTCTATTCACCTTGATGTTTCTGGCTTGAGCTGAGCAACTGTAACAAATGATTTCCTCCGGGACCAATAAAGTCATCTGTATCTGTATCTGGTATCTGTATCTGTACTCAGAGTCAACAAGAACGGGTCGCCAGGAATAACCATCTACAGCATTCACTTCACACACTCTGCTTCAGAGAGATGAAGAGGAGGATGCAGACGATTCTTATTTTGTCTTTTACGCGCGACGACAAAAGACCAGAGCAACACTAACAGCAGCCGCCTCCTCCTCCTCCTCCTCCTCCTCCTCCTCCTCCTCCTCCTCCTCCTCCTCCTCCTCCTCCTCCTCCTCTTCCAAATCTGGGATTAATGAAACCCTGGGGAGGCTCACTACCATGATTAAGAGACAAGAGTGCACACACACACGGCACATACACACACTTTTGCCCCCAATATCAACATGGACCCCATCCTTCCCTTCCCTGGTAGAAGTCATCCCCCTCCTCTCATTGTACATCTGTGCACTACGTTTCTAGAATAGTCCTAGGAGTGAATAGCGATCGTGTGTCAGGCAGATTCAGCTGCTTTGCATCACTACGTATGCTGATCCTCTCCCGTTGACCTTTCCTTCCCCTCCTTCAGCGTCATGCAAAGCAGGAGACACAACAAGTAGGGGTGGCTGTCAGGGTGGAGGAAGGACACACAGAGAAGAACTACAAAGCCCAAGAAAATAAAACCCTGTTCCATCGAACGCTACAGATGGTGTCCCGAGGACAGATTGTATGATTCGGGGTCAACGGTGATGCGTTGAAACACAGAGCCTTTTATAACCGATGGTTTATTGCGCCACTCTGCATGCCGCAACCTGACAGCACACACACACCTACCTGCTTCAGGTATGGGACCAACTCATTGAAATTGCTCAATATTCAGGAAATCAGGAAATGACTAAACTCCTTTGTTCATCTCCACCGAAGTGTACAAATGAGACACGGTATGGCTGCCTCAGTAGAACATGACCGAAGGCCATGTTCTGTTAAAAAAGAGTTTCCTGCTTGTGTTCCCATTTTAAGAGCCAAATTCATCCACTTTTCCAACTGTAGCTCACCAGTAGTTCCCCTGACTGTGTTCAGGGCCAGGCCTGCTGTCCTCCAACAGAAAGACACGATACGGGACCCGGGTTGACGCCCCGGCGCAGCGGCAGACAGGATGCAACAAGTGCCTTGCTCTGTGGTAATAGGGTTACGTGCGCACACGCACACACACACACGCACACACACACACACACACACACACACACACACACACACACACACACACACACACACACACACACACACACACACACACACACACACACACACACACACACACACACACACACAGGCGCGTGCTAGCCAAACCCGCGCCGCCGTCCCCTCGTTAGCGCAGCATGCCACCATAATCCTCTGCGTTCTGTGCGGGGGAGGGGGGGCAGACAGGTGTCCCCTGTCTGTCCTCAGATTAGCTTTGTAATCCCCCCAGGATCCCCCCCCCCCCCCCCCCCCCCCGGGCGTGTACACACACACACACACACACACACAGAGTCGGTCATGCGGACGGTGTTTATGTTTTTGAAGCTGTTCGGTGGACTCGCTATGAAGACCAAATGTTTGACCACCTCCTCCTCCTCCTCCTCCTCCTCCTCCTCCTCCTCCTCCTGTTCCTCCTCTGAATTACATTCCAGCCAAATTCCTTTTGCTGCCTCTGGAGAGGAGAGGGGTTTGTGTGGGAGAATAGGGGAATTCAACGCAGGATCAACACATGTTGAATAAGAGGAAGACACAGCACTATCAAGAGAGTATCTCTCTTGACTCTACGAGTCTCACATCAGAAGACAACTGAAATCAACCGTCAGATATTAAAATCCTTATTTCTGACCCATCCTGTAACGGACCGAATGTCAAACGACAAACACCACCGTTATTTTAGGACTTGGCAATGAAACTAATATTAGCGAAGTCCCAAGTCCAGCTCCAGCTAAATCTGTTCCACATGTCTACAGCCCGTTCATAAATGTCAACTCTGCCAACTCCGAATACTACATTATGTGAACGACAACTGCGCGATCAACAATTATCGGTAAACTTGGTATTGGATAACGGGCATCCGGATCACATTCATACTCGCGGTGTGTTTCGAGTGCGTTTGGAGCCGAGGGGAGAGCTGTCCAAACAAAACAAGCGATCCACACAGAGAGAGGAGGGTCCGGCCCGAGCCAGATGTGAGGTTGCGAAAGCCGGCGGCCGCAGAGGTGGAGTCGCTGTTCTACATGCGGGGCGAGGAGGACGAACACGAATCACAAACGCTGTTTATGTAAGAGATAAACAGAGGCTCAGGGGAAGCCTAACTGTAGTGGGGATTATGGCGATGACATATTTTACAATGCTGTAGCGGAATACCCGTCTGAAGGGGCAAAACAAGAACATTTACATTTTACATTTTGGGCATTCAGCAGACACTTTTTTCTCCAAAGCGACTTACAATAAGTACATTTGTCAGTAGAAAGTAAAACAACGATATATCTATCACTCGGTCGGTGCAGCAAGGATGTCAACGGAACAAGTTTCTAAGTGCACCATAGTTGCTAGGCTTAGCATGGATAGCTAGGGTAAGATGCTATACCATGCTAAGCACTATTTAATTGCCAGGACGTACAATATAAGTGTGTGAGAGTTTATTTTCTTTCTTTCTTTCTTTATTTGTTAGTTTGTGACTCAAATGAGTCTTGAGGCTTCGAGTCAAGTAGGCTTCGAAAAGAGACTCGTCCACTAGGGGTAGGATCAGGGTGAACTTGAAGCAAGGCTCATCAGCCATCAACATGTAAATTCACAAAGACGCTAAAGACTAGCTCAGAGTCCTAATCTTTTTCCACATCAGATCCCTCCCAGAGAGCAAAGCAGACACTCTGACGTGTCCTATTTACCATGTCAATAGCAATCTGTCCTGTTTACCACGTCAAGAAACGAGACGGACGAGAAGAAGGAGAAGATCGTGTAGCACCAACAAATAGAGACGTGTGGTGATATTATTGTTTAACCCGCCGAGGGGGAATCAACACAACAGCCGAGTACGCTGTTGAAACTTACGAAGAAATGACGGGACATTCCTGCAGTGTCACGGAGTAAGCAGCACTTACTATTATTATGTCAACAGTACTTAGCTCTGACACAGATGCCAAACCTGCCCTCCTGTTGGATTCAGTTGTGTTTGATGTGGATAACACTTGAGATGAGTTGTTTGGAGAAAACCAGAGAAGCCACTACCACACCCATTACCACACCTACCCCAGCCGTAACTACCAGCCTACCGCAACCAACAGCAGCCTACCGCAACTACCAGTAGCCTACCGCAACTACCAGTAGCCTACCGCAACCATCAGCAGTCTACCGCAACCATCAGCAGTCTACCGCAACCGCCAGCAGTCTACCGCAACCGCCAGCAGTCTACCGCAACTGCCAGCAGTCTACCGCAACCGCCAGCAGTCTACCGCAACCGCCAGCAGTCTACCGCAACTGCCAGCAGCCTACCGCAACCACCAGCAGCCTACCGCAACCATCAGCAGTCTACCGCAACCGCCAGCAGTCTACCGCAACCGCCAGCAGTATACCGCAACTACCAGTAGTCTACCGCAACTGCCAGCAGTCTACCGCAACTACCAGCAGCCTACCGCAACTACCGTCCAGTAGCCTACCGTAACTGCCAGCAGTCTACCGCAACTACCAGCAGCCTGCCGCAACTGCCAGCAGTCCACCGCAACTACCAGCAGCCCGCCGCAACTACCAGCAGCCCGCCGCAACTACCAGCAGCCCGCCGCAATTACCAGCAGCCTGCCGCAACTACCAGCAGCCTACCGCAACTACCACCAGGCTACCTCAGCCCGGAGAGAAGACCTCTGATGATGCAGTCAGTGTGCTTCATATTAACAAACGAGAGAATGGATCATCGCTGATGAAAAGCCCCAGGACCCATAATAAACTGTTGAGCTGTAATCTATTGATTCACTGAACACAAGAAGACTAACTAGTCCTAATCACCAGCCCCATCAACCACACTGGAATGAGACGTGTTGATGATACACAGAAAACATCAGCCGTCTCTCCCCTCATATTTCTTCACCTGTATTCTCCAATAAAGATAGGATTACACAGAAGATTGATTTCCTTCAAAGAAAGTATATGAATTATAAATGAACCTTGAACAACAAGTGTCTCTGCAGGAGAGTTCGAGCGGTTTGTTCTGGAAAGTAAACGCAGATTCAGGAGCCTCATCATCATCACACCCGCGTTTAATAACCTCTAGAATCCTGTTTCATTACAGTGTGTCATACGTGTTAATTAAAATCCCCAGTTGATCGATCGTGTGTGCGCGCGATCGTGCGTCTAATCAGCAATCTTCCGCCCATAATAACAGCAGTTCGCCGTTGTGTTTTTGAGCGCCAAGCCGGGGAGTTCAAGTGTGTAAGAGGACTTCCCGTTCCGCACTCCAGATGTGGCTTTTACAAAAGAGTTACCCAACCTAACCTTTTATTTTTTGGGCTCTAGCAGCTTGAAAAGCATACATCCCAAGAGGTTGACTAAATCCATCTGTGAATATCTGTGCGTACTTGAAGAGCGAGAAGGTTTTTGTAGCTTCGTGTTATGGACGCAGGGCTTCCTGTTCGGAAGGCCGGCTATACATCGACCGTGGCTACAGCTGTGAGAAGTTGTAAAAACAAAATTCATGTTGCATTTAGCAGGGTCACATCTTTCAAGATGGTGGCCCAAAGGTCTAAATACAAAAGGTCACAATACTGTTATCTAATATCCGAAGGTAAACGTGATAAAGCTCCTGGATAAAAAAATGCATGCAAAATTAAATAAGACGATAACGCCACGAAGACTGCGATAAGGAACACCTGGCATGGAAAAACATAATGAATCATTATCAGACAGAGCACACTCAGCCTAGAGCTGAAGGTCATGTGTGTTTAAAGCTTGTATATTGTGGCTTCCCACAACAAATAGTAACCTATTGAAGGCCAAACTGAAACGATGCACGACAAAACACCTACTCGGCAGCACTCGGGTCTTTAATAGCAGATCACTCTCACTGTGGCCCCTGCTCACAGGCATCCCATCATGCATTTCACCCCATGGGCACCGCGCCAACGGTGACTCTCCTGTTCCCATTGTGTGGTCCTTGTGCCACTTCTGCTCTGGGCCACGCATGTGACTGACTGGGGCCGGCTGTGACCAGCAGAAAGACACCGGCCTGGGCCCGCCCCACCTGCTCCCAGTGCCGGAAAAGCCCCTAGCACCCGTGCTACGAGGGCTAGCCATGCCATAAAGTCTGCATGCATGCGACAGTGGAGGCTATTGTGCCGAGGTACCATGTAACAATGTGACATGGGGAAAGTGCCGGTTGGCAACTGATTTAGTCTTCTGTGAATGGTTTGAGTGCCGACACGGGACGCTGACTTTAACCAACGCGGCTGGAAGTGAGGCAGACTGTCGCGGCGCTGCGCTAATTGCAGAACTTCAGTTTCCGTGAGTCAGCCGTTACACCACAATTTTTATGCAAATGTTCCACTTGGAGGCAAACGGCGATGAGCTTGATAGCGCACAACCAACGTCTGCAAATATTTGCTCAAAATCTGCATTGGACACAATCTGCGCATGCATTGTCCAACGCGACAGTAGCAATAAAAGGACGAGGGCGCAGGACAATAACCTTACCACCCACGCATTAAATGAATGTGAAAACGCCAAAGAAAGGTTGGGAACAATGAGTGAGTGCACGGCCGTCACGCGCCAACGGTCCATGCACACGGCTGAAAGACTCCGCTCACACAATCAGCTGACCACCGCCACCCCGATGGAGGCCATCAGACTCCGCTGCCAGTCTGGTGGACACACACACACACACACACACACTCTCTCTCTCAAGAACACTGGCCCCATGTACCGCCGGATGTGAGCCGTTCCCCAGGGCGGCTCATGTTTGACTCAGTTACAGCTAATTGGTGGGGGAAGCATCCTGGGGCTTCCACTCCGGTCCAATACCAACTCCCCATCCCAGCAAACACTAAATCATCACACATGTGTCCTGTGAGCACGCATTGTGTTCACACACATACAGTTCAACACACTTGGCCTTTAAGCACGCATGTGCGCCGACACACACACACACACACACACACACACACACACACACACACGGACACAGACACGCATGAATACACAAAACCCATGCAGGCATATGACACCACCGCGTATCGACACAGCGCCGGCGACGGTGGTGGCCTCTCTCACAGCCCGTCGGTTCTGGGTGCAGTGCCAGGCTCGGTCCCGGGCTCTCCGGCGCACAAAGAGATGCTCTGTTCCCCGGGCCTGCTGTACAGAACCCGGCTACTGTCCACCCTCTGCTTCACAGACAACCGCCATTGTTCTGGTGTTTTAATGGAGAGTCAACATGAATATTCAGGGGGGTGACAGCAAAGTCAGTCGCTGACTAAACGTTCAAAAGGACCACAGGGAAGACCTCCAGGTGTCACCGAGGAGAGTTTGGTTGAACACGTAGTAGGCCGTCGTAGAAGAGTACAACACAAGGTTGTTTTAGTGTCTTGGGGCCCCAAATAACGCGCAGATCGTGCCCCTCTACAACAAAGCAGCTTAAAGCTAATCTCGAGCCCATTGAGGACCAGCTATCAAAACAGCTAATTCTCTGGTGCCCATATGGCCTTCAGACGAAAGACATGAACAAAACTGACAAATAGCATAACAACCCTCCCTGCTGCACTGGCGCCGAGCGGCGGTATTGAGCACGTTCTGCGCATCTTGGATCCAGACCAGGGACCTTTTAGATGTGGTCTCGGTTGCATGAGGGGTCGACGGTTAGCCGAACGCACATTCTCGATGTGCCAAGTCATCTTGCCCGCAATCCACTTGGACCGGCTAATTACATGACGCTAAAACATAAATCAAACATTTTCCAATATTTTTGCATAATGCCGCTGCAGTTCCATCTGGTATTTAACAACTTTGTTGGCCTGTACTCACAAAGACTGGGAGGGGACAGTTAATTGATTAGGCAATAACATAATACAAAACCGTATCGAAAATAACGTTTCCATTGGTGTACGTTTCACATGTGCTTAATGAAAGGTTATGAATACTAACAGCTCTTCCAGCTCCCCTTGTCCAGTCTAAACCATCTCATTCTCTGTGCAGCTCCTGTCACCGATGCTATGGTAACCCCTACAGAGACAGAAACTTGCCGACATTCCTCTCACATGTCACCAGGAGTACAGTATACCAGGAGCCACAGCATTCAAGGCATCCGTTCCGGTGTTATTTTAAAAGAAAACCGGAGAAATACCGAGATAATTAGGACTTGGAACACACTGTGCATTAAAACAAGAGATGGCATGTCTGTTTACGCACGCATGGAAAACTATCGCTCCTCGATTCAGACAAAGCACATTTTTGGGCATATATTATATCTCCTTTCATGGCCAAGGTCATGTGCTAAATAGTTTCTCTTATCGTGCCCGAGTCCTTGCATTACAATTAGCCTGTGTCTCGTTTGAATTTCGGCTCGGGCCCAGAGGATTTTGAAGACGCACACTTCAATAGAGGCTTTTCATTTTGAGGTTTCGGTTTTAGCCGGCAGCTAAAGTTGACTTTTACAGTAATGCGTGTCCTCCGAATGAAGACCCGTCTCACTGTTTCCCACCGACTCAAGCAGAACAATATTAAACTTACAATTAGTATTCATAAATAAACCTTTATGTCTGACGCAAATACATGTCGACAACAACAATAACTTCAGTAAATCACAAATTAGCGTCCCGAATAGATTTCTCCCCCCAGGGCCTTATTCGGTAACCTTTGGTCCGTATATGCAACTAGTAGTGGATTCCTACCGCAGGAAGCATGCTAACAAAATCAGCGCTCCGCTTTATCATTGTGTTCAAATGACCCTTGCCTAGCAACCACAGCGTTGCTACACAAGAGTCTAGCAGGAGGGAAGACACATGAGCTTAGTGCTGGGGGTTGCCAGTAGGTAAAGCCCAGGGGAAAGTCAGGCTGCTCTAATGTTAGTCAAGGGAAGAAAAAAAAAAAGGTGCTTCAGTCCAGGCCAAGAAAATAACAAAAAGGTTACAGGCAATACGGCGAGGAGAGCAGGGCTGTAATGTGGTCATACGGCGCAAAGTCCGCTAATCCACACGGTTTCCCCTGTTATGATTCAGGATCTGGACAGAGATCAAACCGTTCATGGGTGCCAGCTCAGCCCTTAAGTAAACACCACTCCCCAGTTGCCTCACCTCTCTCTCTCTCTCTCTCTCTCTCTCTCTCTCTCTCTCTCTCTCTCTCTCTCTCTCTCTCTCTCTCTCTCTCTCTCTCTCTCTCTCTCTCTCTCTCTCTCTCTCTCTCTCTCTCTCTCTCTCTCTCTCTCTCTCTCTCTCTCTCTCTCTCTCTCTCTCTCTCTCTCTCTCTCTCTCTCAAGGAGTGCACTGAAACAACAGACCTTACAACACCTGTGTAGTAGACGCTCGGCGAAGGGGGGTGAACACACCAAGAAAGAAACATTAGGCCCTCATCTGACACAGGAACCGAAGGGCCGAATCAAACTGTCAAAGGAAGGGAAACGGGTCTGAAATTACATTTTCTCTCCACCAGACCATGATGTAATTTTCTACCTGCCACTCAGAATGAATCAACCCCTACATCTAAAAACCTGCAGGAATCATTGGGAGACGAAAGGAAATAAGAGGTTCGAACCGCCGTTCCAACTGGCATAGCACCTGTGGCCAACGATGTTCAGTTCAGGTCACACACATTAACACATTCAACCATGGACTCCAGGATCTTATACACTCACACCGACACACGCGAGTGCCTGGTGTTAATATCAGACCCGGGGGGGGAAGTCTAACACCCCATGAAACGCGTTCTTCATCAGCTCCCCTCGGCGGCTTACGGAAACCACCAGCAGGCACACAAGATAAATCACTGCCAGTCTGACCAGGTGGATCTTGGCAGACCTTTCAACTGAAAGGGCGTGTGAGGTCGCCGGCCCATCATCCCCGCTGCCACTCGCTAATGCAATCAGCCGAGCGGGCGGCCATTAGGCACGACACGCATCGCGCTTTAAACGGGAGAAAATAACACAAAGTGCTGTGATCTGTGGCACTAAATCCTCCCGACGCCTCCGGGCTTCCGGCCAGGCGCAGGGAAAACAGAGGAGAGGATTCTGAGGATATGAATGCGGTCAAACTGACAGACCTCATTCGGTTACTTCTGCCTAGAGCTCAACAGGTATATATGGGTGTTGGGTTTTTCAATCAAAATCAATACGTTTGGCCATTGTTCATAAAGCATGCGCCAAGCTATTCTTTCCTTTTTGGTGTCATTTCTTAAAAAACGGACCAAGGGTCAACAGTTGGCCCATTGTAAACGGTGATATTGGACTCTTAAAAGGTTATTTCAAGAGAGTCGACCTTTTGGGTAGATTATGACGAGGGCCTCAATTCAAACCCCCCCCACAGCGGTGTCACGTTTAACCCCTCGGCGTGCGGCGCCTACCGGCCACCGGGCCGGATGGGACGCATTAGGGTGACGTGCGGCGGGTACACAACTGGAACACTGTGTGACACACATTTATGATGAGACTCCTGACACGACCTGATCCAATTTTGGTAAGTGGCTAAGGAGCTACGGTCTGAGCCACTGCATCTCTTAAGAAAACAAAGCCAGCTCTGTGCCAGAAAAAAAAAAAAAAAAAGGGTCAGCTCAGCTTAGGGAGGTTGAAAATAAAACAACACAAGCCCTGAAGAAGTAAGCTGCCGTTTCTTCTCCGTCCAGAGATGTTGACGGCGACACAAGCTGGAAACCGTGCGTGTTCTGGTTGATGACACCCATCTGCACCACTCCCATGTCCACCAGCACCACAGCACCAGCACCAGCAGCACCAGCACCAGTACCACAGCACCAGCACCGTCTTGCCTGCACAGAACTCAAACCACTCCAACTTTATTACACACAGTGCAGGTCTTTAGGTCAATCATTGATGATGACATTGTGGAACTGTAAATGTGACCAATCAGTCATCAAGTATCCCCCTTTGTTTGCTGTGTTGAGTGCCTCTACATGACTAATCGGTCCAAGCCACTATGTTACACACTTTAAAAGGTTGGTTGTTGTTGGTTGTTATTTTTTTACTCAAGAATGTGAAACTATGAATGACGAGCCTTGAGCTATAAAGGTACACTATAATTAGTAATAGGCCGATACATGATGCAAAGCCACACAGCAGGTAACACAACGCAGGAGGAGGAGGAAGACCCATTTGGGGATCAGTGGGTGGACGTCCTAAAACAACTTTTAAACCAGTCACAAAAGCAACACTTAGTTAAGAAATCATAACGTGTATAATAATAATAACAACTCAAATCCTGAATGCTATTCAACGGGCCGTGCCATCATGTCGACGCCGACAGGACTTGTTGAATCCTTGGTGCTACTTTCTTTTTTGTTGCCCCCCCAACAATTGCTGTGATCCCCCAGGTCCACGACCAGGACGGGTCCTAGTCGTGGTCCTAGGTCCTTCTCGTCCTCACAGTGGACCGAGGGGAACCACCTCATCCGCATCACGCAACAACGCCGACGACCACCACCCCCCCAACAAAGAGCAGCAGGACAGGCGTGTGTGTGTGTGTGTGTGTGGGGGGGGGGGGCTGTTTGGGACCCCCCCCCCCCCCCCCAAAAAAAAGACAAAACAAAAACAAAACAAAAACCCACAGCTGTCCCCATCTACACAACACTGGACCATCGGGGGGGGGGGGGGGGCAAAGCGTGAAAGACCATCATCAACCAGACCCCCTAAGACTATGATACAGTGTTGCGCCTGCTTACCAGTACGATGGCGAACCTCTCCTCCAGCTCGCTCTGCTCCGGCATGGGGAGCTTCGAGGGCATGTGGTGGCCCCTCAGGTCGCTGTGGTGGTCCATGCTCCCCGCGTTGCCCATGGTGGCGGCTCGGATCGGGATCCCCGTGGGGGTGGGGGGGGGGAGGGGTCCTGGTCCTGGTCGTGGTCCTGGTCCACACAAAAAAAAAAAAGTTTCCCCCACCCTCCTCTCTCTTCAACTTCAAACTCCGCCGATCGTCTGCGCGCTCAGCGGTCTGCGCGCTGTGTGTGTGTGTGTGTGTGTGTGTTTTGCGTGAGCGTGTATTTTTTTTTTTTTGAGGGGGTGTGTGTGTGTGTGTGTGTGTGGGTGTGTGGGTCAGTTCAATATGAAGCGCATGAGGTGATGAAAGCCGCACAGCCGACGCGTCCTGCGGACCTCGTGAAGCATGTTTGGGTTTTTTTCTTTCTTTCCTCCTCTTCTCCTGCGCAAAACTTTGGTGGTGGAAAAACTTCTGGAAAAAAAATCCCGGCTTATCCTCCGTATGTTGCGCAATGTGGGCTCCGCTCCCAGCGGGGAGTAATAATGACGGTGTGCATGATTCAGCCTTAGTAATGCCCGTCTGAGAGCGGAGCTAGGATAGCTGTAATCCCTCCTGTGCTGACCGACCAGCTAGTTAAAGTGAGGGGGGGGGGGGTGTCCTCTCTCTCTCTCTCTCTCTCTCTCTGTCTCTCTCACACACACTCACACACACACACACATGCACATGCACGCACCGCACACAATCACGTCCCTCTCCACAATGAGCCCCATTCAGAGACAAGCCCCCTACTTGGGCGTGCCAGACCCCGTAACTAAGGAGACGGTGTTTTCTCTATGTTGCATTGTGGTACTTGGAGTCCATTGTAAATCAATTAAATCCAAAACATAAATCTTCACCAAAAAAAAAAAAAAAAAAAAAAGAGTCGGATTATCTTCTGAACACAAAATGCTGAAGATAATTTAAATTATTTTAAAGAAAAACACACAAACACACACACACACACACACACGCAGGCGTGTTGGTTTCTGCCCATGTTGAGCCGACGCTGGGATGTAATTTGATATGCTGACAGGGTGGGGTCCACATTAGTCACATGAGGATGACATCAACCAGGCACACTGGAGGAGGTCCAGGAGTGGTCCAGATGCGCGGCGGTGTGGCTGGTCTTCACCGGACCCTGGGGACCCTGGGGAGCCTCGGCGCTGGGCGTGCAGGACCCAGCAGGGACGCAGTGACGCACTTCACATTAGGTCCTCCCAAAGTTGCGCTACATCTGTGAGCAATGAGCAATATTTTCTGTATAGATCATCTACCATCGGACTACTGCTTAAAGGACCATGTCTCACTGGACGACTAGCTGAAGTTGTTATATATAACATGTGGCTGAGAAACCATTAACATTTAACTCAAAGAGACCCCACTGCTAGACCATCAAAAATCAGTTACCTAATAGGCCTACCTAATGATTAATTTGTACAACCCTGAGTATATTCTGCTCTAAAGTTTTAGCAAGTCAACATCCTAAGAGCACGTCCACGAAACAACAGCGCCCTCTAGTGTGCAATAATTGCACGGCTCATTATGAAATGGATAACTTTTTTCCAAATGAAAGTCAATCATGTATCAAATGTTTAATCACCTCTTTATCTACAAAGCTTTAGTTTTAAATATACATTACCAATGTGCACAAAGACAGAATGCTTAATATTTAATGTATTTCCTTTGGATAAGGTTAACTTTAAAACAAAGCTGTACGGTAAGGTATAACAATGACCATTTCAAAACTCAAATTCAGTGGCACTCCCCTTTAAATGAGGCAATTTATTAACTGTATTTAATAGCAGCCAAAACGTGTGCTTTGCAAAACATTTGCAACCCTGTGTTGCGGCTTGCAGGATTGACTGTCTAAACATAAATGATATACCAATGCAAGAGGCTAAGTACCAAACTATATTTATTGTATACAGTATAAGGACAACAAAAAAAGAAAATGTACAATTATCTGTGAAAGATGTTTACCAATTCCACCCAGCATTTGAAGTCCAGTCTGGCTGCGGCCCTTCTCCCGACCAGACCGGTGTGCCAGTAATGCCTGATATAGAACTCAACTTAAAACCTGCTTAAAAACAGCAATGTCTCGTTGTAGAAGTTATATGGGAAGGTCTAAAATGTGTACAAATGTGATTTTTAAAAACAAATGTAGTGCACTTTGCAGACTGGAGGACTTCTACGTGTGTGTGTGGGCAGCTGAAGGTGGATTCCCTTTATGTTATGACCTGGGGGGGGGGCGGCATGATAAACTCACAGAATTGCTCCCTGCTCCAAGGTGATGTAAAGCCATTAGAAGTACTGGGTTCTAACACCCTCACACACTACACCGCTTTATTCAGAAATCTATTCACGTAGCATTTTTGGTCCAGGTAACATTAACATAGTTTATTATCACGTCTCACAGGGAGCGACACTATCCAGGTGAAGTGTCCAGATACATAATTCTCTTTCGTTCCTTTCAGTTAAAAATGGAATATGGATCAATCAGACTGATGTTACATATATATAAAGATAGATATCTATCTATCGATATCTATATAGATATCTATGCAGATATATATATATATAAGAAATCCCACATATCGTCACTCATGGGGACAAAATGAACAGGGTTCTCTTCCCCCACTGCAGTGGGATTTACCAGATCTCAACAGCTCAATTTCAACTGTAGGCATAGCAACACACACAATGGGGGTGGGAGGGGGTGACGGCATATTAACCTTAAACTTATGGCCAACAGAGCTCCCTTTTGCAAGGTGTGTCACTGTAGGCCAATCGCAACTTTATTTAATATTCATACTGCTATAGTTATAGTGATAGTTATACGTTTGCCATTTGCACAGTTGACGGTTGCTGCAAAATCATTTTGCTGCTGTTGTACATGTACAACTATGCATGTGACAAATACATTTTGAATCTTGAAAAAACGGGGACCAGCGCCTGTCTGGAACAGGTCACACTAGATAAATAGTATCTACTAATTAAAGCATTTTGAACACGGTGGCAATGTTAGGAATCTGGCCACATTGAAATATCCCTGAATGAGTAATAGAGCTTTAGGTTAGGGTGAAGGAAGAAAAAAAAAAAATCCAAAATCAAAGCAAGAATGACGTTAAGAAAGAAGAGAAGGTGTGGAGTCCTCTGAGGTGCATCCAGGATCCTCTTAAGAGAAGGAGCCTCCCGTCTGTTGTTGAAATACATCAATAGTGTCTTCGTCCTCCATCTCCAGCTAAAAAACATACAAACACAACTCTAAGGCTCAGAACACAACCATAGAATTACAGAAAAACAGTCCTAGTCATGTAAAGCAAGCCATGTATCCCCACAGACCACCGCTCAACATCTAAAATGCATTTAAATCTGGTGACACTGCGCATTGTTCCTCAAGCTGCTTTAAATGTGCATTATATTGGAGGTCCTCCGTCTTCAACAGAACAGCAATGTGTTGTGGGAGGACTTGCCTATCCATCCCCCACGACAATAGAAAAGGCCAGCGTTGACAAATTTGAACAAACAAAGCACATTATAGTAAAAGCAGGAAATGTTTAGATGTGGGTAGATGTTGACGGGTGACTTGACACTTCATTTCCTTGGGGAAATTAAGTTGCCAGAGAAATACAATTGCAGCAGTATCACTATGAAAATTTAACACAAGGTTATTTAGCGCAGGCCATTCACAATTATTACCAGACACGATTTGAAGAACAGCTTGGCGATAAGAAAAACGTGCAATATTAACAATAGGGAATTGGATTCAATGTGAACAACACAATATGAACAAATCTAACCATATTATCTAAACCAGCTTTGTTCAGCTAAGGAAGTAGGTTACAGGCACCAACAGTGAGGAATAATTACCAGGACCTAGCAGCGCAATTCTGCACACCCACCTTTCTGTGGTTATTTTTAATAGGAGTGATGCTTGCATTCTACATGCAAACCAACAACAAGGCAAGAAGAATGAGTGCTTTACTAGCCTCAGTGTTAATACAGCCATGTCAGGTAGGATTATTTGAAGAACACACCTGCCTTGGGGAAAACTGTCAAGGAACCAGTAAAGACCACAATACTTTAAATCAGGCGCCAATAGGCAAGACAGTGCAGATTGTCTTAAGCCTAAATAAATTCAGCAATGCTTATGTAAGGGTTGGATTTCAGAAGAACTAGTCCTTCATTACTGTGACACAAGCTTCCTTTGCTAATATTTACTCTATTACAACATAATAAATACAAAAAATGTGAACTCCATTTTGTGCCAAGTGTGGACAGTCCTTAAGCAGAACGATTTTGATACATAAAATTTCCGACCATAACTGCAAGCCATTTGAAAATGGTCATTGGTGAACGATGGAGTGAGCAACACATTCAACAACACAGCAAAAGATGACAGGATAACGCATGTATTTTGCCCTAGGTCACCAACCTGTGCAGGTGTATCCGTCTCGTTGATTGGCTGTCCATCAAACCTAAACCGTATCTGACGAATTGCCAAACCCTGCAAAACATCAAACATAAAATATCAGACACAGAGTTCGGTAAACGGTTGACAGTGAAGAAAACGGAAAGAAAAGTGTCTCTCCAGTCAGTCAGTTTTACCTCACCGCTTCAGCAGACCCACCTGTCTTTCGCAGTACGCCTTCATTAACTTGCTGAGGGGAGTGTGCCTTTTGATTTTGAACTGTACGACCGACCCGTCTTGACCCGCTACTTTAAGATTAATGTGGTCATTCTCCGTCTTCACACCTTCCTGGAAAGACACACACACACACACACACACACACACACACACACACACACACACACACACACACACACACACACACACACACACACACACACACACACACACACACACACACACACACACACACACACACACACACACACACACACACACACACACACACACACACACACACACACACACACACACACACACACACACACACTGCACTGAAGCCCACCACCACCAGGATGCCCCCAGCAGGAGCCGCTGGTCTGCCCGCACCGGAGACTCCGCTACGTGCGGTAGCATAGCGAGCTAGTCCTGCTCTCTACTGGCGCAAAAAAGGCACAATGGCGCAAAGAGAAAACACAGATCTAACACACATCATCATCATCATCATCATCATCATTCATTTACCAGCCATTGATGGTTCAAGCAAAGGGGGTACCATCCCATTAGCGGGGGGGATCCCGTGGTGCGGAGGGCACCTAGTTTACTGCAGTATTAACATATGTGATATTAACAGGGACGATCGCACGGAGGAGGAAAACATCCGCACATTATTTTGGTCCACCTTTTGTGCTCTCGGTCTGCGCGCTCAAATGCGCTATCTTGGAGAGCTGGGTTAGCTAGGCTAGGAGGCTAGCCACGAAAAGCTCCCGTTCAACCACACACCAGAGAGGACCAAAGCGTTAAAACAATAACGACACCATTGCGCAAACGGCGGCTTCATTTTTTGGGGGGGGGCATTACAAACCTTTGGCTTTTCTTCAGACATTGTGCTGTATTTTCCCGGGTCTCCTCGCGTTGCCTGGTACTGGAGGGTCTCTGGACGTGAAGCGGCTCCTCTGGCTCTTCGTCGTCGCTAGGCGGCTATGATTCGACGGGGGGAGCGCGCGCACACATTTCCCGAAGCCGTGATTGGACCGCGCCGCGTCACGTGTTCCGGTATTCCCCCCCCCCCCCCCCCCCCCCCCGGGGCCGCGGATAACGTGCGCGCGCTCTGGCACATGTGCGCGTACCCGCGCGAGGCAGACTAAACACTGTCACTCAGACAAGACACGTTTGTATCATATGCTGCAGATCGAAGAGCCAGCGGCGGACTCGGGCTGTTTGAAGGGCAGGGGGTGGAAAAAAAGGGCACCTATGCATCATGTGTGATGAAATAGTCTTCATCCTGGATTAAGATTAACATTGTTATTAGGCGATCCAGATTTAAAAAAAAAAAATTGCTCTAGAGGGCACTTCATAATGTATTGCATGAAGGGGCACCCTATCGTTTTCCCATGTGAAAGGCAGTCAATAGGGGACTTAGGCCTACTCGCATTTTCGCCACACTAGGGGGCACTTTCGCAAAATGTTTTCACCCATGGGGGCACCAGGGGGGCGGTTGCCCCCCCCTGCCCCCCACCCTGAGTCCGCCAGTGCCGAAGACCCGGTGCTGACCTGAGTGTTGTTGTGTTGAGGAGGTCTAGGAGGCATGTCTTCATTATTCTGTATGTGGTGCAAAACACTTCACAACAAATGAGGAATATGTCAATGAGGATCAATCTAAAAGTGGAGACAGTAACAAACAACATTATTTTAACTATATACCTTTAGCGCAAAAGTACATGATTGCGCATAAAGATAATGTGTAATAGCAGTTGCAATACATATTAATAATTGCTACTACTAATACTTCCCGATTACATGCATTTCAGAAGGAGGACAGGAGAACGGTTTATAAGAAAGAAAAGTTTACTAGCACTGCGCCAACTGAGACAAGTCAACATTAGGCTATAATCTTTTAGATAATCAAACATACAGCATAACAAAAAACAAACAACTACAGCGAAAAAACATAATCACATGATATCTATGTAAAGCTGCATTATAATAACATGGATTTAAATGGAGTGCATTTTCAGTTGACATCTACATCCTCTTGATAACATTCTTTGGCTGGCGTTGGCATGAAATAAAAATCAAACATCAAAGTTGAACACAAACTACTTTATAGGGCCGGTAATCAGCACGGCCCTCAGGGTACGACAATACGACAATTTCTGAGTGGCGACACGATATGCAGCCCTATTGCGGTTCTGTAAATATTGAGATCTGTGATATTACTGAGATCTGTGATATGAGATTACAGACTTGCTCCTGGAATTCTTCTTAATTGTCCTCCATGCGTGCATAAGGATTCCCCTTCGTAAGACCTAAACAAAGGGAAACAAAAAAGGCTTTTCACACTGCATATTCTTAGACCCGGGCTATCCTGGGCTAACGTAGCCCCTTTTCACTCACACATTGTTAACCCAGGTTAACCTAAGCCCAGGGCTATATAAGATTCACACTGCAGTGCTACTAACCCGGGTTGAATGTCCGTTGGAACCGCATGACCAATGTTTCCACTCTGACGTCATGACTCGGCTACTCTTAGCCCCGTTTCACACTGGCAGCTTTTGCTCTGTGTTTAGACGATTTTCAGGGGATAACCCGGCAAAGTCGGGGTTAACCCTGCTCTGAAGCAGGGCCAGCTAGCCCTGGGCTAAAGTCGGGGTTAGCCCACTTGGGAATGTGTGCGGATTGTGCCAGTGTGAAAGCTTTCTTAGCCTGGGGTTAACAGCTTACTTACACCCAGGCTAAGAGCAGTGTTGATTTCTTATAATGTTTTGATCTTTTATGAACCGCACTGTAAAATATTCTCTACTGCTGTGCCTCTTGCTGTTTGCAACGTTTAAAGTTCAATTCCTTTCACAAATGGGTTATGCTGGGAGTGTAGGTTAACACTTAACCAACACTAACATGTGCAAGCTTAGATTTAATTCAAGCTTACATTTCTCATTTGATCTTGTCATGTGGAATGCATTCGGTTACCAAACATAGCAAATCAACAACAACAACAAAATATAACACCAACACCAAATATATCTAGTTAGGCCTGAAGTGTGTGTGTGTGTGTGTGTGTGTGTGTGTGTGTGTGTGTGTGTGTGTGTGTGTGTGTGTGTGTGTGTGTGTGTTTGGAAGAAGGCAGCTTACAAGCTATGATCAGACATAGTTCAATTCCTCTTCAAAATAAGCCATTCTAGTATAGATATTTCTTGAATAAAACTGTAGGATTTTTTTGAAGATCAGCATGTAAATCCCAGACTCAGAGGGTTCTTTAGAAAAGTTGTTTTGTAAAAGATTTTGTAAAATTATAAATAGTGCAGCAGCACCCCAAAACAATGGTTTTAGGAGTTGATTAAATGTTTTAAATGTTTTCCTCATAGTTAGTTGTCATTCATACATTTTGTGAGCTTTTATTAAATCCTACTAGGTCAGATGGGTGAATGGACAGGACTGTGACAAAGTCAGATCTCCCCAGGAGGAGGCGCTAAGAAATCAAATATGTTTTTACAGTACACCATTTATTTGAAAGGGAGAGCATAATATGTTTTCCTTGTTTAGTTCAAATGAAAGGGGTTATGCAGATGAATGTCTCACCATATTTCTGCCTGATTTCATCATGACGCAGTTTCATTTCTGTCTTTCTGTTGACACAAAAAAAGGGGGGGTTAAAATCAAGGAGGTCTGCTGAACTAAATTCACACACACACATCAATTTTAAATGAAATTTAAACACTGGAAGGTGATCACAGAACCTTATTGATAAAGCTGACGGGGAATTAAAACAGGATTTAACATCTGGATTAACAGCCAAGTTACCTCTCATCTTTGCGGGCCTGTCTTGAGCGGTCCTGTTGCTCTACCCTCGCGTCCTGTCGCTTGTTCCTGCAGTTCAACATAATCCACACATGCTGAGCAGCTTAATACAACTCAAAAGTCCAACGGGATATGAAACTTTGCCAGTTGGCCAGACAAGCAGAGACATGCTCTGAGTCTTGTAGCATAAAACAAAGCAGCAAACACGCACACCCCCACACACACACACACACACACACACGCACGCACACACACACACACACGCACACACACTTCAGGCCTAACTGAATATAACATGTCTCCCCATCACTCCCCAAGTTGATCTAGAGGATATTATGTGTTAATGCCTAACTTGAATAACAGCTTTCACATCTGAACCGAGCTGAAACTGAAGCAAGGTGGATGTAGGCTAACGACGAACCAGCTACAAAAGACCTCATTGTGTTCCTCAATCTTGGCTGAGGAACTGTGCCATATTACAAAGTACACAGAGCCTTGTGACTCATTAGCCTGGTCACACCACTTAGTCCTCAGCAGGTTTGATAAAAAATGAAAGCCGTTTAATTCGCTGCTTACCCAATTCTTTCACATTTGCAGCAGCAGCAACAGCAAACGAGGATGGCGATGAGGATGGCGCCAACCAGCACCGACATGGAAATGATCAGGCTCTGGAAGTTCACTGGAAACAACAGACACCAAAAGTGACATAGAGAAAGGGGGGACATAGAGATGATTACAACATGGGGGTGAAAATGTGACCTTGAGCGAATACACTCAAAAGTATATGATTTTTGTCTGCTGTCCTCTTATCTTACCCCAGCAGAGACCCCATCTCGCGTCGGCTAACGGACACAAGGCGGGCCGGGGCAGGAGGCTCCTCACTGGGTACTCCACGCAGGCCTTCGTGGAGATGCACCACAGACACTGAAAGACACAGAGAAATGTCCTCCTCCAGTCATTGTCATTGTATTATATCGAGTATAGGCCTATATGGTTATACTGACGCTTACTTTGCATGCATTAATTTATAAAAGTATCCTTTACTTACAGTCACATTCCTGAGGCAGTCTTCACAAGTGGTGTTGGAGTGTGAGGCACAAGGGACTGAAATGTGAATAATATGTTAATGTATGGTAATTCATGATAATGTGTTAATGCATGGTAATGCATGGTAATCCGTGCACGGGGAATGGGCTATAACGTTTTTTTTGGTTATTTAGGTATAAGAAGTCATAACTCATATGAACCCCATGTCCAGCAGTATATTGCACATAAAAAACCAAACGAAACAAAAATATTGACTTTGAAGTTGAGCAATTCACTCGCATGCATGTGTGTGTGTGTGTGTGCGTCTCCACTGGGGGGATTTTCCACAGAAACCAAAGATTACAACCATTACATTACAAAGACCACAGACGTCGTAAGCAAATGGGTTTTTTTGGGGGGGCGGCGGTCGGACCCAAGACATTAAACCCGACGGAGAGAGAGGGGGGTCCTCTTTTTTATGTATCTGTGGCCTGGTTCTGGTCCAGAGAGACAGATAGACCTTGTGACCGGATCCTACCCCGAGAGAGGAGACTACTTACTGGCCGGAGGGTCCGAGGTCTGCGCGTCCGCCGAGCCGATGAAGACCAAGCACACCGCGGCCAATATCGCCGATAATCGATACGTTCCTGATCGGGACATTTCGTGATTTTTGGTGGCGAAAAAAAAAGATCAACCACCACCAAGTTACTTACTTAACTTCCCCAGTCCTGAATGTCTAAGCAGCTGGAGAAAAAGGGGGTGGATACTTTTCTTTTTTTCTTTTTTTATATAAAGGTGTGACGTCACGGACCCCTGCTTGCCCTTCACAAACCCTGGATCCATGGCCCCCCTGCTCACTTGCATTTTCACCTTATCACACAGCAAACACCAAACACTTTAATGAAATACAATAATTTATTAAAGCATATTTAAATTCAGTTATAAAACGTTTTTTTTTCCTTTGTTCAAAACAAGCAGAAGTACAGTCGTGTTCAACGGCGGGGCGGGGCGGGGTGGGGGGGGGCAAGTCTCTGGAGTGGCCGCCGGCAGCTTTACCAGATGGCCTCCCTGAGGTCACGCAGACCGGAGAGAGCAGTGGAAGACCAGGTTAAGACTGGATCTGTATAGTCTTAGTGGGGTTGAATTGATATATAGATATATATCGTGGGGCAATAGCTTGGCAAACGCAAATGATTCCTTGCTTTCACATCATCCACGGTGTCCTAGACGTCCTGACATACGCTAATAAAACACAAACAGCCATAACACTGGGAGCTGGAGCCTAGTTGTCTGAAAACCATGTGACATTCCTTTGATCGCTTTTATGCACATACAATTTTCGAGCACATTCATATCAAACGTTGCAGTCTGTCTATCGTGGTACAATTTTGCTGCGTCCCAGAATGCAACAATTAATTCAGAAATCCAAACATTAAAGAGCATCGTCATAATTAGTTTCTGCGACTGTTCTCATAGCATTGGTGCTTGTGAATACGCCCCCGCCACTCTCTCTCTCGCTCTCTCTCCCGTCATCAATAGTACATAATAAATAGCCCTCCCCTGACATGGTCTCTGACACCATCTAGGAACACACAAGATACATCCTTCAGACATGGGGTTGCCAAGCTGCGTCATGCCTGCCCCTCAGTCCTCGAATAACAGTTTCAGTCACAAATCATTTCAACGACAAACTCTGTTCAAAAATATAACAGATCAATACTGAGAAATAGTTAAACAGTAACATTACACATACAAGCGGCAAACAGTTTTACAACCATTTACAGTAAATGGCACCTTTCGTGAAATGCTCTAATGCATCGCCCTACATGTCGGACTCCTCTGGTTTCTGCAAATGTTTGAGGATGGCAAACGTTTCCATAGCCAAAAACATGGTATTGCCACCATCGTACATTCCTAAAAGGCCATATCTGCACTTTGAGCCCAAATTGGCCGACATTGGAAATTAACTGTGAATCCCACTTAAGGCAATAAAGTGTAGATGAGGTTCTGTTCTGATGTTGTGGTACCGCCCGTTACCTGAGGACTCTACATTCAGGACAGGGCCTTAAAGGGGGCGATACTAAACAATAGTGAAAGAGCTCATTGCTTTCTACAGAATTGTCCGTGCATGGGATTTGTTAAGCATGGTTGATGCTGAACATATAAATGCAAGCTTGGTCAAATTCCCCCCTGGTTTAAGGTTTTAAATAAAATGTAACAAAAAAATGAAAAAGTTGTTTAAAGGAGTTTGATGCCAGAAGTGAACTGTAAGCAGGATAACACCAGTGTAAATAACATGAGTAAGCGTCAAGGGTATTCAGAACAAAGACCGTATCAGAGGAAGCAATACCCTGTGGAACAATGAGCTTATAGTTGTGCAGACGCTAGCGTTTTGAAGGTTGCGATAAGCAGGAGTTATTTTTGTCTTTCTGTACAAACTTTTCAAACCATTCTTGATATTGATATATGGTCACTCAAAAAGCTCTACAATGTTTTTGTGGAAGGAATTTGCTTCTGGTCTTCCCTGGTCCTTCACCCCATGGTCCCGTTGGGTCCAGGGCTGCAGAGTGCAGGACCTGTCCGGTCCGGTCCGTCACCGGATCCAGTTGGTTCCGTAGCTCGACACCGACCTCACGCTGCAGCGTTTCTTCACAATCATGTTGATGTAGGCTTTCATGATTTTTGTGATCTCCCCGACCTGAAACCAAAAGAAAACCAGAAAATCCAAGTTATTAAGCAGTTATAAAAACAATATTAGGGCTGCAGCTATCGATTCTTTTTGTAATCGATTAATTTAGCACTTTATCGATCGATTAATCGAGGAATCGGATTTAAAAAAAATGTGTTTTTAAACAACCAAAACAAATAATGCATAACGAAAATGATGTGGCTGTAAAATGATCAAGCATTTCTAAAAAAAATAAACAGAGGTATTCATTCCAACTCCAAAATTTGGCTCCAAAACTAAGCCCATTTATTAAGTGCCAGTGAGAATTTAACAACAATACAGTTAAATCAACTTGGATAAAACATGGATAACATTTAATACAAACTTAAATAGTAAAGGCCATTTGGCCTTGGTTTTGTTTGCTTAATACAACATTACAAAAAAAGGATTGCACCTTCTGCAAATTACTCACCTGAGAACAAAGAATGGCGAGTGGCTTATTGCTTTTCTAAAACGGTTACTACATCGATCTAGCAAGATTTCATGAAACAAAGGCACAGCAACGAAAAAGTAACTTTGTATTCATAGATAATCATTCTTCCGCCAAGAAATATATTCCCTCCATATGAAGGGTTGCCATGCAACAACGAGACGCAGCCACTCAAACGCACTTAAACGCGCCGCGCCGTCTCAATAACAAGCCTGGGCATGTGCGGCTGTGTAGTGGGACGCTAGTTGTAGCGTACAAAGTGTTTATTTATTTCACACTGTCTCTGTCGTTTACGGACATTCTGAGTCTGACTTTCCGCCATCGCGCCAACTAAATTCAGAATGAATGACCGTGTATGACGCGCTGGTGTGCTTCCTGAACAACGGTCCGTGTGGAACAATCAGATCCCTGCACATAGGCGCGTCATAGGAATTTAACGAGGCTTCGAGGCAGATGTTTTGTCTCGAGGAATTTTCATAATCGAGTTAATCGAGTAACTCGATGAATCGTTACAGCCCTAAACAATATAGCAAGCAATGTCACGTTCTCCAACACTACAATACATCACATGCATGATATTGTGCACACAACGGTGGGAACATACCTGTGGTGTCTCAAAGAACATCTCCCTCTCATCCACGGTGATCTTGTAGGTGCAGGGTTGAGGAGCGCCGAAGAAGATGATGTGCTCGTACGGGAAGGTCTCCAGAGGTTTGGGATCCCCTCTCTTGTAGACGGAGATGTTCTCCGCACTCACACTCAGCCACAAGTCGTGAGGGAAGCCTCCCTCTTTGCACTACAGAGACAACACACAGCGGCCCGGTCAATCGACGTTCACGTCAACCACACAGGCTTTTCACCACCCGACACACTTAACGAAGCATCAAACCGAGTCTCTGTCCGTGTCTTTACCTCGACATCAAACAGTGTGGATCCGTAGCCGGGCCACTCTTTGATGACCGTCATGTACTTGAGCATGGCTTGGTGCTGGTCCAGCCCCCGGAGGCGAGACCACTTCTCCAGGATGCTCGCTCTGGTGGCCGACGTCTCCTCCTTGATCCACATCTCCAGCATCTGCTCCTCCTCCATGCGCTGCTTCTTCACCGACCCCGTCTTCAGGCCCCTCCGCAGGGTGCCTTCCAGGAAGCTGGTCCTCCTCCGCTCCAGCGTCTGGCCCGTCTGGCCCGTGGCCCCGCCGCCCACCTTGGTGAAGTGCAGGATTCGGGCGCGCAGTCGACCCACGGGGTAGACGTTGTCTAGGAGCCAGCTGACCCTCGCCTTGTCGCCATGCAGGAACTGCAGCCGCAGGGCGGCCAGGTGCTGCAGGGTCTCCTCCGGGGCGGGGAAGTGGCCGCTGGTCAGACTCTCGTGGGCCTGAGGGAACCGCAAGGAGAGGATTCAGTACTTGCACACGTTCAAGTACTACACAACAAAATGTGATCTCTGCATTTGACCCATGCCTAGCAGCAGCACTAGGAGCAGTGGGTAGCCGCAGTGCAGCGCAGGGCCGACTCAAGGGCACCGGCAGGAGTATTAACCGAACATGGATGTCTTATGGTGTGGGAGGCACCTGGAGGAAACCCACGTGAACACGGGGAGAACATACAAACTCCACACAGAGAGGTCCCCCCTCCCCCGTGGTTCAAACCCAGGACCTTCTTGCTGTCAGGCAGCAGAGCTTACCACCATGCCTCCGGGCCGCCCAGGCACCAGGGAACCTGAAAGCTGTGTATTTTTGTTAATCCTTCCCTTAGAGCGTCCATCTATATGAGTACGATGTAACTCACCTGCTCAAACATGAACGCAAACTCCACCCCTTCCTTGGGCATGCTCTCCACATCCAGGAAGCAGTAGAGTTTGAAGTACAGTTTCCACTGGCCTTCATCCTCCTCTTCCTCACTGCCAGCCAGTCTGAAGGGGAAAATGATGAATTATTCATTCATTCAATTATTAATTGGACTGCATGTGTGTATTTTTAAACATCCCAGACGCCTGTATCTTTATTGAGCGGCATATTAATCTCAAACAATGTGATCTCTTGTGCAACGTACCGTTCAAATTTAGCCAGAACATCAGCCACGATCACCCGGCTCTCCACTGCTCGGTCGATGTTGTTCTTGTGCTCAAACAGAGCAAACATGTTCCTGCTGTCCTCCATCGCCAGCCCTCTGATCAGCTTCTCCACCACCTGGACATCAGGTAGACGTGACGTTAATCAAACGTTAAAGTGTACTCGTAAAGCTACAGAAACATAATGCAATACATAGAGCTACGCAAGTTTCACATTTACTATTTACTACTATGTAGTCATTTAGCAGACACTTTTATTCAAAGCCGTTTCAGATGGATGTCTTTAAGGAACAGGTTGGGCTTAGGCATCTTGCTCAAGGATGCATACAGGTAGTCTGTCGACATTGGGAATCGAACCCAGTATCTTTTGGCTTGGAGTCGAACACCCTAGGCACTACAATATTCTGCCCCCACACACTGAATTTTAAGTAAATGGACACATCCCTTTGCTTAAAGGGCCCCTATTTTACCACCAGGTGTGATGTTGATTAGCCATTACAAGCCATTTTGATATATGCCCTCTAGGGGCCCTTTAAGAAATGATCTTGTGTCTGCGTAGGAACGTGAGGAGCGTAACACATCAACGGCATATCTCCAGGTTTGGCTGCAGCCCAGCCTACCTCTCCAGCGGTGGTGTGGGAGTTGATGGAGATCTTGCAGGACCCTCCACCGTGGCAGTAGACTGTGGTGGTCATCTCCTGTCTGGTGAGGAGAGCTACGATCTCTTCCTGGGAGGGAACGTACTCTCGGCACTTGGTTTTCTTCAGAGACTCGCCAATGAAATGCGCAAACAGTTCGATCTCGGAGCCAGGAAACAGCTCTTTAATCCTGTGGAAACACCCGAAGGTAAAGAAGCTTATAAGAGCTGTTAAGGGAACACAATCTAGTCAGCTCACTTTGGTAGTTTTATATACACTCTTAAATTATGAGGAAATCAGTAAAGTTAAATTCCGTTATACATTATTAAAAACCTAAATCAATAAAAGCCTTTTTAAGAAGACAGTAGCAGTTCCGACTGAGTTCTGATCCGATACCTTTTGAGGTGAAACCTGAGGTAGCGCAGGATGCCCCGGCTGGGGAGGAAAGTGCAGCTCATACAGGTGAGCAGGTGCCAGTGGGCGCGATTGGCCAGACTATTGGGTTGGGGAACGTGATTGGTCTGTTTGATCAGCTGACAATAGACTTCGTCTCTGAGTGGCCGCAGGTCTTGGCAAGTCTGCAGGATGCCCTGGATGATGGGCACGGGGTCTGACACCGCCTCCATCTCCTGCAGCGAGTTGAATATCTTCACCGCCTCGTCCTGCAAGCTGGAGTAGCCCTTCTCCTTTTGCACTGGCAGAAAACGACACAAGTATAGATCTGATTCCAAAACACACAGCTTGAGGTTCAGGAGTTAGGTTCGATGCTGACGTTAGAGCTTAACGATGGATATAATAGGGCTTATACGTCAGAATGAAGAAAAAAAACATGACTACCAACACAATATGTAATATTACAGTGCTCCTATGCTTCCAAAATAACGGTGGTCATACACCAGCTAGCCCTATACACCGGCTAGCACTATACACCGGCTAGCCCTATACACCGGCTAGCGCTATACACCGGCTAGCGCTATACACCGGCTAGCCCTATACACCGGCTAGCGCTATACACCGGCTAGCGCTATACACCGGCTAGCGCTATACACCGGCTAGCCTTATACTCTAGCTAGCCCTATACACCAGTTAGCCCTGTAGCAGGCTACTGTACTTACGGTGGACGCTGACGTCTCCGTAAGGCAGCGGCAGGAGAGGTGAGTGCAAGGGATGCTGGGTATATCTCAGGATGGGGTTCCTCCAGTAGGTCTGCTCCACCGCCTCCACGTTCAGACTACTCTCCTGGGGACAGAAAGAGCAGCGTGAGCCAACCAGTAGTTTATAGATGAGGAACACAAAAGACTCCATTTTAGGCAGCGTTGTAGCATGCAGGTAGCAGGAAGAAGCACTAAAATGGTGAATGGGATCATTCAATTATTGAATTTAAGGGAATCGCACACAATAACCACAATGTAATTTATTAGCTTGTTTCCAAAGCACTGTTATAAAACCACAAATGGAAACAAAATGAACTGCAGTAGTTCAAGCTTTATCAGATCAACAACACAAGAAGAGTTGAGGAACAGAAAGAAAGCAAAGATGCAAAAGGTACACTATGTACTAAGACCACTATGTGGTGCTGTCAACCCAGTAGACGGATAATGTGCATGACCACTCGGCTACCGGCCACTGCTGTGTATTTATACGTTCCCATTGGTCCAAACCCAAACAAGGCTATGGGAGTCTGACAAAGCATTAACGGATTAGCAGCCAACCCATAACACATTATTCAAAGAGGATGTCCGACAGGAATGACATAGTGTACCTTTAAGCAGCGTCACCCCACACACACCTCATCTACATTAAAGTACCTCACTTAAGTACTACATTGTGTGCCCCCTGGTTAAGAAGCTGGAATGGATTCGAGTTTGCCAAAAAACGTACATGATAAATGGTTAATTTATGTTTAATTTACTTATGAAATTCAACAGGCATTACTGGCAACTGTTGAGGAGTAACGTCGAGTCGTATGTCTACCTTGATGTCCCTTATTAGCTGCTGGGTGGGCGTCTCGATAGGAACCTTGCTGTCGATGGCGCCCTGAATGGCAGACGCCCACCGCATGGCTTCGTTCAGCATTTTGGTGTAAAGGCGGTACGAGTGTTTACGCCCGTGGACGATTATGTTCCAGTAGCCTGTGTGAGAGAAGAGGGGTGTCATCAGAGGTGCACTTCAGGTCACAGTGTTATAAACTATTGATCTATTCGTGGCTATCTGATCTTTTACATGTGATTAAGGGTTCGAACGTTTGGGAACAAAACGAGAGACATTTCACAAGGATGCGACACGTTCTCAAGGGATGTGTCTTGTTTCAGCCCAGTGGTTCTCAAGGCCTCGTGTATCCATGTTCCTCAACAAGAAATCCACTAGGAACCAGAGTGGAGAGGATCAGAACTTGTGGGAACATACCGCTCTCCTTGAAGACCTTCTCGTCTGGCTGGACGATGGAGCAGAGGCTGTTCAGCACCAGGGTGCCCAGCTTGGCGCCGCTGCGCTCCGAGGTCTTGTAGTAATCCAGGGAGTTACCGGTCAGGACGAACCAGCGCTTCTTCAGCTTCAAGGACGTGCTCTTGGCACCGGATTTCATCTCTTTGTGGAGCCAGCCTAGCCCGAATTATTAATATACAATAAATTAATCAAATCAAGTACAAATATCTTATCCAATATCAGATCATACATCCAATTCAATTTTCTCTAGTTAGTAAACACATCACTTTCTGTGCTTACCGAGAATTTTAGACCAGACAATATAACACCAAAGTTATGTAAGAATTTACCAGTTTAATAAGAAAGGACAGCCTGGAGTGGTTTATTCCGGTTATACCACAGTTACCAACTGTGATTAGATATGAATTACTTTCATCTATAACGTTATTGTTTTTTTAACGACTTCATCATCATCAGCTGAAAGTTAAATATTCTTCCGCGGTGCTTTGAGCATTTTGTTTTAGCGTTGTCATGAAAACACCTGGTGGATAGTTGTATTTGGCCGTTGTTGTTAATGTCAATAAGAATCAAGTATTCGACGATGCTGTGGTATAACAACACAACAGCCAATCAACTGACCCCTGACGAGGAACTCCTGGCCGTCCACTCTGGAGTCTCCCTTGGGTTTCTGCAGCAGGCTGATCCAGTGGTGCATCTCCTCGGCCATGTCGGTGTTGCAGTGGATCA
>JAOPHQ010004009.1:127500-140000 GCA_030340625.1 Merluccius polli
AAGACAAAATGAGAAACATTGTTGTTAATAATGAGAAACATTGTTAAGAAGCTAGCCGGGGCTAGCAGCAACAGCATTTAAAAACTTTATCGGCACTTCTCTTTCCCCTTCAGCTACTCATCTCACACGACAACGACACGCCTGCGTCTCAACGCACATTTTACCATTCAAATAACTTTTACATTACACAAATAACTTTTACTTTCTTACCTTTTCAAAGTCAGTCTACGATATTTATTATGTAAGGGACAGTGGACCCCACGAGGTGTCCAGTAACATAAATTAATGGACGACGCGGAGGCGTGAACCGTCCGACGCGAAGCGGAGGACGGTTGCTTCCGCGAAGTCTATTAATTTATGTTAATGGACAACTCGTCGGGCATTATCCCGCTTATACCATGGTCACTTGCCAAAGAAAATAAATTAAGACCATTAATTAATATTTGCATGCGTTTTACAATCAAAATATAAAGTTTTTTCACAAGCCATAATTTACTTTCAACATAAAGTGTAGGCTACATATTTATAATTTGAAATTCGTCCCAGCCTTTATACCACAGATACTATAGGGTCTATAGCATATAACCGCGTTTTCTGATTACAGTTTAATGCATTTTTCACAATTTACCAGCTGTCGTTTTGACGACTAATCACCGCGCCATTCGTTTCAATGAGAATCGCGACGGTCTATACTTTCAACATAAAGTGTACATATTTATAATTTGAAATTTGTCCCAGCCTTTATACCACAGATACTATAGGTTCTATAGCATATAACCGCGTTTTCTGATTACAGTTTTCTGCATTTTTCACAATTTACCAGCTCTCGTCTTGAAGGCTGAACAGACAATTTGACTGGAACTACTTAGTAGGTGTCCATATAGCAGGGATTAATGGCCACCCTGCAGCCAATCAGAATCGAGTATTCCCTCTCCGTTGCCATAGTTACCATCTAGCGTTTGAGCCAGCGCAATAATCTAACTGTCATCAGGCAATTTGACCCGAACGTCTTTCCCATAGACATATATACGTACGTGACGTGCTGGAACGTAACCCAGCGTCGCCGCCATATTGGTTGGGTCTCCTCACTCTAGTCTAGCATCGGAGTCAACGGGAGAGCTATGCAGTATTTTGTGCAGCTTACGGCGCAGTATTGACACCAGATCGCGTGGGATTACCTTTCACAAGTAAGATTGAACAATAATTCTTATTATTATTCTTATTCTTATTATTATTTTTTTTAATTAATTCGTCCTGTATCAAACTAAATCTCTGCCGTTTGTAACAAACCAAACCGTGTGAAAATCCGGTAAAAATTCGGGGAGTTATGCTTATTATTGTAGTTGGGGATACACCTTCCTCAGTAGAAATGAATGCACTGGGGACCCATCCAAGATGGCGGCCGCGCTGATACGTCAGCTCCAACAGGCAGCGTCAGTCTATGAGGTGTCTACGTATAGTATGTCTATGGTCTTTCCTAGGTGTACATTAACTCTTTTTAACGTACACCCTCCAGCCAATCAGAATCGAGTATTCACCCTGACCATGGTATAAGAACCATTATGTCATTTCTCTCCGTGTTTTTTGTTGAATATCACATGACCGTACCTCGTCGACTGCCCGAGAGCCACCGCGTTCTCCTCCGCCTTCTCCCTGATCCTCTGCTCCTCCATCCTCCTCAGCTCCTCCTCCTCGTCCTCCCTCCTCCTCATCTGCTCCTCTTCCATCCGTCTCCTCAGTCTCTCCTCCTCCTCCGCTCTCCTCCGGGACGCCTCTTCCTCCTCCTCCATCTCCTTCTGCCGGCGCCTCCTCTCCTCTTCCTCCAGCCGTCTCTTCTCCTCCTCCTCCTCCTCCTCCTCCTGCCGCTGCCGCTCCTGCTCTACGCGCCTCCTCTCCCTCTCCGCCTCCGCCTCCTCCTCCTCCCTCCTCCTCTTCTCCTGCAGGATGTGGCGGTAGAGGCAGCGGGCCAGGTGGCCGCGGCGGTGCTTCTGCAGCACCAGGGTGGCCGAGCGCAGCCGCAGGAACACGCGCCTCCAGAAGTGCGCGCGGTAGTTCTTCTGGATGGTGAGCACGCTGGACAGCACCCGCTTGTACTGCTTCCTGCGGAGACCGGGGGCGGGAATCGAACCGACGGACACGTTAATGACCGACAGCAGCAGCAGCAGCAGCGCCGCCGCCTCTCTTCGTTCGGTCTGCTGCTTGTGAGTTCACAACGTTTGCAACGAAGTAAGCTCGAAACCAGGAAGCGAAACCGTCTCGTCGTAACGTGGCGGTTGAACACGCGAAGCGCCGTGGCGGTCCACTCCCCCTCCCCCCCCCACCCCCCCCCCCCACCCTTATTTTACACGCCACAAGCGAACACGGGCTTTCCGATGATGCTTTGCGGTGTACAAAGTGAATGGGTCGCGTTATCCATCGAGTGCGATGGCGGGGGGGGGGGGTGCACCGTAATATAGTATCGCCCACATGTCCGCAACGCAAGAACCCCCCCGCTGGGTTTCACCGCCCGCTCCCTCCGTATCTCCGGCCATCGCCCTGTTGGGGTTTAATTTTGCAATAGCGAGCGGCTCGCCGTACATCTCACACCAAGGTGTGTCGTCGTCGGGGGGGACGGGCTCGGCGAGGTTCTTCAGTTCAAACAAACACAGCGCTGCACACTGCCAACCGCGTTATGTTTACACTGTGATGAACTGGTGCGGTGCCAATGTGGCTGTGTGGGTGGTTGTGTTTAGACACACACACACACACACACACACACACACACAGAACCCAAACCCACATAAACACCATAAACACGCATGGCTTGTGTGTGTGGGACCACCCGCAATGCTCTGACTCTCTGACCCCTGACCCCGTTGCGGTCTCCGAAATCCACACTTAAACCCGACCTCAACGCAAGCCTTCCCACACACCCCTCGACACGAGGAGGAAACGCTACATATATAATAATAATAATAATCGGAATATAACCTCGATTCTCACCGTGTGCCAGCCACCTACTCTGGTATAACTGAAGAAAGGTCCAATTCTAGTCCTGCAGTCACAGAGGTTTGCATTAAACCCTGCATATGGCCGCACGCTGTTGAGGTTTAGTTTACATATAAGGGGGCCTTGGGGGCAGATTCGTAAATCCACCATCGTGACGGACGCCCCTGTGTCTCGCGGGGGAACGTGCGGAGTAAACAACGACACAAACGTAAATAAATACATAAATAAGAATAAATACCGAGGGCGGATATAAAGACGGGAGAACGGGCCGGCGGGCTGACACGACGGACGCTACGGCGCCTGATGTCGCTGATAACCATCTGAGGAAAACCGGCTCCGCGGGAGCACAGCGTAACCAAGCGACGTGACCTGTGAGCACCAGTCATCCGTGTAGACCGCCGATGCTGGACCCCCCCGACACGCCGCCCCGGACGCTGAACACAGCAGCGGGGGAGCCCCTTCGGGCGTTTAGCGCCGCGATGTTTCATCTGTTGGTGTACATCTTTCCCCCCCATATTTACTATGAAGTAACGTTGTTGATGTTCAAACAGGTATTATTCTAACACACCAACACAAGGACACGCACACACACACACACACACACACCATGCAAATGAAGTGTGCAGAATGCATTGAACAGTGCATATATAGGCACACACGCGCACACACACACACACACACACACACACAGTGTACACAAGAATATGCACAGATTGTTGTGCACTCCTATAAGAAAACAACACATGATCCCCATCATTCAGCAGACGCCCACTTGGCCCCTCTCACCCCCACACCAGCCCAACACCCCCAACACCCCCACAACCCCCCCCCCCCCCCCCCCCCAACACCACTCACCTCGCCACATAGCTCAGGACGTGGGCGCGGATCACCATGCCGGCCCGGCGCCGCTCCTCCTCCCGCTCCTCCTCCAGCCTTCGCTCCAGAGCCTCCTTCAGGAAGACCTGCGTGACACGCAGCCCCACCGCCGAGAGAGAGAGAGAGAGAGAGAGAGAACCAGAGAGAGAGAGAGAGAGAGAGTGTGTGACAGGAGAGAGGTGTAACACGATCAGTTAGTTCCTCTTCCTTACAGCAGAGCGTCCGTCCTGCGGCCCGCTGTGACCTGCCGCTCCGCTGGCAGCGTCTCCGGCTCACTGCAGCAGAGCAGTGGGTGTGTGGGTAGTGGTGGGTGGTGGTTGTGGTGGTGGTGTGAGGAGGGGGGAGTCTGGTAGGAGGCTAGCGACTCTCCCTGACTGCAGAGCAGGGCCGAGGGGATCCGGTGACCCAGTGACTAAGGCTGCTACTGCTGCTGCTGCTGCTGCAGAAGAGAGTCATTGTAATCCAGCGTTCTTCCTGAGTTGTTTCACTCCAGTGCTGCGACCGCTGCTCTCCTCGCCCGACTGACGTGCACGGGCAGAGAGAGAGAGACGGGGAGGGGGAGAGAGAGAGAGAGAGAGAGAGAGAGAGAGAGGGAGGGAGGGAGAGACGGGGGAGGGAGGAGGGATGGAGGGGGAGGGAGGTGGCTGGTGTCCAGAGTGGAGGACACGCCCCTCCTTGCTCTCATGCAGGAAGAAGGGTGAATGGAGGAGTTCTGTTAACCCTTCCCTCACTCTGTAGGTTTCAAAAGGTTGTCTTTGGTCTCTCGTCCACAGGGAGAAAGGGGAACGTTTCGCCGCGGACAGGCTGAGATGACGAAGCTAAAAAGAGACAAACTAATAGCTGGGGCAGCTAATATGTTATGAACACAGCTCTTGCAGCTCTCTCTTAGCGGGGTTTGTGTCTGTTATGTATACATATGTGTATTATTGTGGCGGTAGTGTATTTATGTGTGTGTGTGTGTGTGTGTGCGTGTGCGTGCGTGTGTGTGTGTGCTTGTCTAGATCCAGGTTAACTAGCTGAATAAGGTCAGTGTGTCTCGGCTTTGGAAAACTCACCCAGCTGTTTCTCTAATACAATGGAGGCAAAAGGGGGCACAGAATATAAATATATATGTGTGTGTGCGTGCGTGCGTGCGCGCGTGTGTGTGTCTGCCCAGATGTTGCACTAATCAAAGCTCCTTCAGCTGCAGGAGGAAGTCGTCGACATCCTTCCCTCGTCTGTTACACACACACACACATACACACACAAACACACGTACCCGTACCCGTACACACACACACACACACATACATTTGTACCCCCCCCCCCCCCCCCCCCGCACACACACAACACATTTCCTGCAGCCAATCAGCGTGGATATAATTACACGCAGATTGTTTCTACAAAGGAAACTGAGCCCTCTGTGTCTCTGGACCGCCATGACGGCTCCATCAGTCCTGGCAACCTATGTATCTACATCTCTATTTAGAATTAGCGTCTCTCTATCCGTCCAACGGCCTGCCTGCCCACCTGTCAGCCTAACTGGCTGTCTGTCTGTCTGCCTCTACGTTCGTCTCCTTGCCTGTCTGTCTGCTTCCCTACCTGCCTGCGTCTGTTTTATGCCTCTCCCTGTCTGTCTGCCTGCCTGGCTCTCCTTGTCTATCAGTCTGCCTCTCCCCGTCTGTCTGTCTGCCTGCCACTCCCTGTCTGTCTGTCTGTCTGCCTGCCTCTCCCTGTCTGTCAGTCTGTCTGCCTGCCTGCCTCTCCCTGTCTGTCCATGTGAGGACCGGCTGATCGTGTGGTGAGGAGTAACGCTGGGCCACCAGACGGACACTCAGAGACAACAGAACCGTTCTACACCACAGCAATGATGACTCAGAGGTTCCCCCTGCATGTGTCTGTGTGCGTGTCATCATGTGTGTGCATGTGTCTGTGTGCGTGTCATCATGTGTGTGCATGTGTCTGTGTGCGTGTCATCATGTGTGTGCATGTGTCTGTGTGTGTGTCGTGTGTGCATGCGTCCGTGTGTGTCATGTGTGTGTGTGTGTGTGTCATGTGTGTTCATGTGTCCGTGTCACTGTCATGTGTGTGATATGTGTCACGTATGCGAGTATCCCACAAGTATAAACGTTTATGACCACGTGCGCCCTCATACTCATCTCCCCCATATGCTTTTTATGGTCTCGTTTTTTTACGATGTACATTTCTGACGAAATTGGTCGGTTTGATCTTGACCCGTATTTGAGACTGTGGCTAAACGGCGACACGTTACAACAACGTGGGCCAAATCAATCCATTAGGGAATTCCTCGGTGGTTTCAGAGACGATATAAAAAGCACCACAACAAGAAGACAGAAATAATGACAGGAAAATGCAGATTCAGCTAACTTTTTTTTTTCTTCTCCTTTTGAAACCCTATTAAAAATCCGGGGAGGGTCGGAATCTAGCTTTGATTTACGGCGTCTTCCTCTGCCGTGCCACCGGTCTGGATCCACCGCTAGACACGCTAAACCAATAGTCCACAGTAGTGCAGAGCGGAGATCAAACAAGACGTTAAAAGTTAATCATTCAGCGAAAAAACAGTTAGAAGGCGTTAACACCGCGGAGTTGATCATTGTTAGAAATCAGGAGAACAAAGAAAAGCCAGAGCAGAGAGAGAGAGAGAGAGAGAGAGAGAGAAGGAGAGAGAGAGAGAGAAGAAAGAAAAAAAGAAAAGAAGGAGAGGTATGAAGAACGACTGGGCCCGCCACCACCCATGGTGGCTTACAGTTACAGTAACAGTTAATGGGGAAAAACCGCGACACTGCAGAGTTACAATCACAAGAATCCAGACTGACCACAAGCAGCCGAGAGAAATCCTGAGGAAATGAGGAAGAGGAGAGAGCGTTCAATCTTCGCTACACATTAATGTCACTATAAAGTCTGGTATTAACTACGGCCAGATTTATGGAGATCTGTTGGTAATACTTTCTGAGAACGTACAACGCGGTCCAACGAGGCCGAGTGTTTCAAAATATCAAGAATGAATATTTAGTGGCGTCGGCGTATTCATTTCGTATAATCCAAAAACCATGTGACCTTTCACCTGATCCGTTTTGCTGCCCAGCTGTGCCTGTGTGTGTGCCAGTGTGTGTGTGTGTGTGTGTTTTTGTGCCAGTCTGTGTGTGTGTGTGTGCCAGTGTGTGTGCACCAGTGTGCGTGTGTGCCAGTGTGTGTGTGTTTGTGTGCCAGTGTGTGTGTGTGTGCACCAGTTTGTGTGTGTGCCAGTGTGTGTGTGTGCCAGTGTGTGTGTGTGTGTCTGTGTGTCTGTGTGTGCATATGTGTGTGTGTGTGTGTGTGTGTGCCAGTGTGTGTGTGTGTGTGTGTGTGTGTGTGTGTGTGTGTGTGTGCGCACACTACCTTGGTTTTCCCCAGTTGCCACTCCCTCATGGCCTCGTCGTGGACCATGAGAAGCTCTGAGCAGCTCCCTCTTAAATCATCAGGGGCCATTCTGTTCTTTAGGATCATCTTGTACCTGTTGGGACACACGCACGCACACACACATACACACACACACATACACACACACACACACACACACACACACACACAAATAACTAATTATTATACTGTCTATGTTCTAGTGTCTGTCTATACTGTCTATGTTTTAGTGTACCAGTGTGTTTTAGTGTGTTCTAGTGTTGCAGAGCAGGGCAAAAACAAGATATTAGTGCAAACACAAAAGTCAGTACAATAGTGTTCTAGTGTGTTCTAGTGTTCCAGTGTGTTCTAATGTGTTCTAATGTGTTAGTGTGTTCTAGTGTTCCAGTGTGTTCTAGTGTGTTCTAGTGTGTTTTAGTATGTTCTAGTGAGTTCTAGTGTGTGTGTGTATTTCCCACTAACCTGATATAGAAGTCCTGGAAGGTTCTACGAACCGGGAACCCGGCCCTGCGGATCTTCACGGTCTCCAACATCCCAGAATATCTCAGCTGGTTCAGAACCACTTCTGGATCGAATCGATTGGCATTCTGGAAGGAAGTGAACAAAGATCGCGTGTTGTAATCTAGACGTCCTCACATCGCGTCCTCAGAAGACCAAATCCGTCGTGTCCTTCGTGAGACCAATCCATGCATTATGAGGCTCAAAGCAGTAAACGATACCCAATTGTGTTTCGTTTCAGCCCAAAATGAAATGAACCCTAATATGCACAAGACACGGAGAGAAGAAGAGGTGAATGTATTTATAAACCTTTCTCAGCAACACCGGGTTGACCTCCACAGTACACACACACCCATTTAAATGACATAAGCACATCAGAGGAAACGCAACCCTCAAAGCGAAAACTGCCTGTGATCCGTTTACAGAAACATGCGGTTTGGTTTGAGCAGAGGAGACGCGGACGCAGTGCGGAGACCAGAATGTGTTGAGCAACCGCACAGAAACACACACTGAGGGATAAGCGGCCTATTGTTCATGGCTCTGAGTTGCCGGGAGTCAGAGCTGCTTATCACAGGAGGATCTGCTCTGCCTGAGGTATCTCTGCCTCCCCTCCCTGGTGTAGGCTACCTCCCCCCTACAGCTACCTCCCCCATACAGCTACCTCCCCCTACAGCTACCTCCCCCCTACAGCTACCTCCCCCATACAGCTACCTCCCCCCTACAGCTACCTCCCCCCTACAGCTACCTACTCTACAGCTACCTCCCCCCTACAGCTACCTCCCCTAAAGCTACCTCCCCTACAGCTACCCCCCCCCCCCCCCCCCCATACAGCGTCCCCCCCCTACAGCTACCTCCCCTACAGCTACCTCCCCTACAGCTACCTCCCCCCTACAGCTATCTCCCCCCTAAAGCTACCTCCCCCCTCCCCTCCCCTGGTCATGCTGACCATGGATGGACAGGCCCCGGTGACTTCACCACTCAGGGGCAGCATCTGGTCACTAGACCCCCACCAGAGACCACCAGCATTCCTCGAATGTGTCAATCTAATACAGGCTAATGCCGTATGGAAACCCTCAGCAGTTTGATACCATGGATCGCTCACACACACACACACACACACACACACTGTGATCGTCCTCATATTATACACGCACACACACACATGCATGGCCACACACACAAAACTAATGGACATACAAACGGTATCACACACACACACACACACACACACACACACACACACACACACACACACACACACACACACACATACACACACACCTTCAGCCCTTCAAAGCTTTGAACTCTGCTCTTTAGCAGAGGACAGTGACAGCTGTGACAGTGCATAACACACACACGCGCACACACACACAGCCTCCCATGAGTGACACCTCTTCCAGGGAGAGTGGGTACATGGAATCAGTGTGAACGCGAGCGCTGTGCGGCCAAGCGCCAGGCTGCTGCCATGCTTCACCCCCCCGCCTCAGGATCAACAGAGAGGCACAGCGGGTTTTATCTCCACCAACCAGGGCCAGGTGTTTAGAGAACGCCTGCCGCACGCCGAGAACAGGTTATAGGGAGGGAGGGAGGGAGAGAGAGAGAGAGAGAGAGAGAGAGCGAGAGGTAGAAAACATGTTAGACTGAATGTCTGCTAGGGAGGCAGACGGTGAATCAACACGAGGCCGAACCCAAACTGTGCACTCTTGCTACTGTAGCTCAGCTCTGCCTTCACCTCCAAACGCCTCCAGGTCCCAACGGGGGCCAGTAGCTTCCCTTATTCACTCACACACACACACACACAATGTGGTGAATACATTATCAATGCACATTATCAATGTATTCACCACATTGTAATGTGTGCTTATATAGGGAGGGTTTATCTCCCATACTGTATATTCCACATAGCAGAACAGAGGTAGAACAATGCCAGTGTCGGAAGGTTTTCCTCAATGTGGTTGAGGCATAATAAATAATGCGCTAGCCGCGTTAGCCACGCTAGCCACGCTAGCCGCGTTAGCCCATCCCCTCCCTGTGGTCCTCGGCCCCGGCATTCCGCCGGTGCAGTCGGCTCAGTGGACCGGCAGCGAGCGCGTGAACCTTGACCCCGGGCTGAGCCTAAGGTTGCGCTGGAATGTGCTGCGGGCACACAGGGCCATTATAAAGAGGAGGCACAAAGAGAGTCTTCTTTAACCCTGACCAGGACACCCGGGTCACTTCTTAGCAGCCGCTAAGACGTTTCGGACTCACGCCGACCGCAGTGTGAGAGTTGGAGAGTTTGAGGAGGAGGAGGAAACCTCCGGGGGAGGAAAGTGAAGGAGACGACGTGGTTTGTATTACGCCTCTTGCCCACTGGATGCGTTCGTCAACGCATCCCATTGACTTTGAATGGGGCTGAGCCGCAATGCATTGTGGCTCCGTCAGTCAAGTCGGCTCCGTTCGTTGCGTTGAAAAGTTGAGAAAATTTTATCTTTTCTGGCCACGACGGATCCGTCAGCCAATCAGATCACATTATGCAAATATATGTCCTGTGACGCTACTTGGACTCTGCCCAATGAAATCACCTTGGTGGTACAACCCGGGAAAGCACATCTGTTATGTCAGACGGCCGGCAGCGGGAACATTTAAACCTTATTAAAAATGGAGGACAAGTTGATAGTGGCGGTGGAAAAGCACTCTTCTTGCTACGACGGGATCCATCTTGCAATAGAAAAGAGCAATAACAAATTGCAGGAAGAGCGCGGCTTTGTTGTTGTAAGCGGGAAGCGATTTGATTGGCTGCTGGCTGCGTCTGGCTCCGTCGGCAAATTCCACGCCCCCCTCCGTCAGACACGCCTTCCGTCTTCCGTTGACGGTTGAATGCAGTGGGTAACAGGCGTTACAATCACACAGAAGTAGTTTAACCAAGAGCGGACCAGAGGACACGAGGCGGATCCGGCCGCGGCCCGGCGGGGGCTCTAGACTACTCCGCGAAATGACATCTAGTGACTCACCTTGTCCATGTTGGGTTTGATGCAGCGCACGAAGAAAGGGTTGGAAGCGCTCAGTGTGGCCATCAGGGAATGGAGGGAGTCCTGAAAAACAACCGGAACCACAACAGAACAGCTCAGCCCGTCTGTCTTGGAACGGTTTTCATAGTCTTCATAGTCTGGTGAACATATCAATTACATTAATACCGTATTAGTCATGCAGTCATGTGATTCATTCTGAACAGGCAGTCAACCTTCCCCGGGAGTACAGACAGAGTCCAGACGGAGTAGCAGACAGAGTACAGAGAACAGACAGAGTAAGAACAGAGTACAGACAGAGTACAGGCAGAATAGCAGAGTAACACAGTACAGACAGAGACAAAGTACAGGCAGAGTGACAGACACAGTACAGACACAGTACAGACAAAGTACAGACAGGGTAACAGACAAAGCACAGACAGAGTAACAGAACACAGTACGGACGTTATTCGCTCTCTCCTCAGGCTCCCGCTGTGTGTATTTACGGGGCCTGACGGGGCCCTATATTTTCCCCGGGCCTTCACACATACACAAATATACACACACACACACACACACACACACACACACACACACACACCACACTCCAAGGGCCCTTGGCTCTGGAACACTCTCTGGCCGCCTGGCTCCCCTCGCTGCTCAGACAGGCTGTCTCCAGCCAGGCTGGCCCTGGCAGACTGCAGCCCGATGGCCCCTGGTTAGCCCCTCACTACCATCAACCCTAATCCCTGGGTTGGTGGGGGGGGGGACTGTGGACCGGGGCATCCTGCCAAGTCCTCTCCTTCTCCCTTTCTCTGTACCACAGTCAGGACACGCAAAGCCCACCCCGTCCCCGACCCCCCGACCAAAACCACCACCACACACACCACAGGTCCACACTCACAACACAAACATATATAATCTCACATATGTTCCATGGACTCTGGTCAGACACAAGGAATCCTCTCACATGCTCACTTCGTGATGTCTTCCTCCTTTTGATAAAAGCGTTAGGCCCCTATATATGCTAGGACTATATATTCAGCAGACACTTCCCTCCAAAGGAAGTCACAGTGATCTAACTAAAATGGAAGGAGTCTCTGTCTGTCTTGTCTGTCTGTCTGTCTACTCACTACAAACTACTCACCCTGAACTGGGAGCTGACGGTGGGCTTGCGTCGGGCCGTGCCCATCTTCATGGTCTCGTCTCCGCTCCGGCTCCCCACGCGCTCAAACAGGTCGTAGATGAAGTCCAGCCTGCAACCGGGCAGCAAGGACCGGGATGCTCAGAGCCATATAACCGGTCTACTCTGGCACTAAACACATTCCTGTACATTTCAATTACTACTCTTATTTATACTATTCTTGCATTTTAACACATTTATAAATCCAATTTCTCAGCATTATTATTTACATATACTTGTTTTCACACTTGATTTCTAAAGTGCGAAAGTACACTTTCGAGGTTCTATAGTAGTAAAAGTACTAAATATCCAATGCTGAACTCGGAGAGGTATCAGAAAATACCACGGTACATGAACACGACCCTGTTGGGATGCGTTTGGTTCACGCCGGGCGTCAGTTTCACCTGCTGTCCTTCAGTATGAAGAGGATGTCGTCCCTGAAGGTATCTCTGTTCTTCTCCAGGATGCCGCGGACGTCGTACAGAACCTTCCAGAGGGAGCAGAGCGGGTGAGGAGCGGTAACGCTGCTGATAAGCGCTCAGTATCAAACCCATGCGCCGTTTGTTGCCCTT
>JAOPHQ010004009.1:150000-189982 GCA_030340625.1 Merluccius polli
CGGAAACACAGGCCTGTATAAAATAATGTTAAATGAATGTTGACAAACTATTTTTTAACTTGTAATTTAATGTTTTTAGTTAATCTGTTAGAAATTACAAATCTATAATATACGTGCAATAAACTGTGCTTCATAAATAAAATAAAATAAACACAAAATAATGAAATCCTATTCCAAACCTATTGTTGGTGGCTGCTGTTATCAATATAAAGGGTTATAGTGCCCTCTAGGGGAATGACAGTGAAACACTAGTATATATATGGACCCATATCCACTACACACAGTGTGTTTCTTCCTCACCATGACGCTGTCAAACAGGTTCTTGTCATCCAGGCTGACATCTTTAACACACCCTGATTGGCTGAGGTAGTGGTACGACTCTGGACCCTCACACAAGTAGTACATGTCTGCAACGCACAGCAAAGCAAAAAAACAGTTGAAATGGTTGACAACACAAATGGCTGCAGTGAGATGTTCATATTGCAGGATGAAGGCGGTGGGTACTGGTCACCTCGGTGGTCCTGGTCCGTCCCCGACAGCAGGGCGTAGAAGATGTGGAAGTTTCTCTCTCCGGGGTTCTGCCGTACGACGCGGTTCTACAGCGAAGCCATTCAAACACAATTGAAATATTGTATTTGCATATATTATGTTTTCCTTTTCTTCAAGGTTTTTTTTAGTTTTTTGCTTTGTTTGTTGTATATTTTTTGAGGGTAATATATTTACTGGTTAACCCCGGAGGGACCAGTATGCCTCTCCAAACCTTACAATCTTACCTTTTCAAGCAAATCTGGGGGGTTTTAAAGTCAAGGCAAATAAGCACCATTGAATTACAACATTACATATTTGAACACATTAGTTTAAAACAATACATGGGAGGTAACTATTACAAATACTGCATATTGTTGTATTGTTGGGTATAAGTATATAATAATATACGTTTGGATCTATGACTGATTTTAGCATTTATTGTATTTTAAACCTGTATTTGTATAAATTGCATTAGTGTTTGTGTCGACCTGCCCAGGGACTGCAGACGGAAATTACAACGCATCAATTCTCCTTGTGACATTAATGTTTTTGTATATGGTCCCTGACAAATAAATGTAATAAACTGAAAAACAAAACATATTGTCTATAAAATACAAGGGGCGTGTCCGCCATGCGAAGGATACAGTCGGTGATGCAGCCTCCCTGAATGTTGCCGCCCTGGGAGAAGTGAAGCTGGATGAACTTCCCGAAGCGACTGGAGTTGTTGTTGTACACCGTCTTGGCGTTCCCAAAGGCCTCCATGATGGGACTGAAGAGGAGGAAGTGACACGTTAAGACTTCCTGTTCTATTCAGCATTATTTACACATCCTTTGTGTCCAGCAAAACAAAGACATAAAAAACAAACATGTGATGTGTGTGATGTGGTCCAACAAATAAACAGTACAGTAGGAGAGATGGGCTCAAACGGTTTTCTTCTTTTAACATAATAGATATCTACTAGTATTTACTTTTATTTATTCATTTTGCAGATGCTTTTATCCAATGTGAATGTACTGCAGATGCATATCATTAAGGAGCAGGTAGGGGTTAGGTGGGGTACAGATTGCGTACATTGGCTGAAGCAGTCAATGCGGCGTGTATGCATCTGTCTGCGTGTCTGCGTGTCTGCGTCCCAGTACCTGCTCTGAACGATGGCCTGCTCCACCCGGGTGGACTTCTCCGAGGGAGGGGTGCCGGACGACTTCTGGCTCATCACCGACAGGAACTTGAGGAGCAGTTTGGTGCTCTCCGTCTTCCCCGCGCCGCTCTCTCCGCTGGAACAACAAAACCATCGTTACAGCGATAGGTTTACACGAGGAAGTACAGGGGTGACGTGCAGAGGGAGACACAGACGGAGAGACGGGGGAGAGTCCAAACACTCGAACATTACATTTACGTAAGGGATAATGTACAGCGAGCCGGTCATTACCCCGCTTGTCACTATGTACTAAAGAAATCTGTTGACTCTACGGTCGGAGATAGCGTCCATAGCAACGGTCTGTTATTCATAGCAACGGTCAGTTATTCATTGCAGCGGTCTGCTATTCAGAAATAACTGACCGTAGAATGCCGCAATGGACCAATCAGAATCGAGTATTCAACAAAGCGGTGTAATAAACATTTTATAACTTAATTGCACTATTAAATTCTACAACTCTCACATACTTCAGTGCTAAAATAGCAAAATCAGATCTCTCCCTGGGTGACTCACGTAATGCTTGAGGTTGTGTCATGTGATACAAACATAATAATGAAGATATTAACATATTAACACAATAGCAATACAAGATATGAGACACATAAGTCTTAAGGTATTCTGCATTTGACCACCCTTACGACACACTCTGAAGATAAGATAAGAAACACTTTTATTATTAGCTTCAGCCGTAACAGCGGAGAGAACATCTGAGTGCTTATCAAACAAGAAAAAAAGAAAAATGAACGAAAGGTTAAAGCTGAACAAGTGAAAGCCGCTCTCTCTCTTGCCTGATGAGCACACACTGGCTGTCGTGTCTCTTCCACAGGCAGCGGTAGCACTCGTTGGCCACGGCGAAGATGTGAGGCGGTAGCTCCCCCATGTGGTGTTTGCTGTACAGGTCGACCGCCAGGCTGTCGTACAGACCGGCGATCTGCTTGTAGGGGTTCACGGCGGCCAGGATGGACCCTATGTTGGTCTGGGGGACAGAGAGAGAGAGAGAGAGAGAGAGGGGGGGGGAAGACATGATTAATCAGAGAGGGGAGTTTGGAGAGGAGGAGATGAGAAGAAGGAAGTATACGAAGGAAGGAAGGATGGATGGATACATTAAAGAATAAGGAAGGAAGGAGACATGTTTAGTATCTATACATTGAGCAAAGGGAATGATGTTTGAATCGTTCCCTTCACGCCCTCAATGTGTAGAATACCAACCTTATTAGATCGAATTCTGACCAAAAGATTGCACCCTACAATTTTAGTTTTTTACACTTTACAAAATTGACATTTACATTTAATAAATGTAACAAATGTGCTCCAACCGCTCCGTCTTGCCGTTGTACTGCGGCAGTGGAACGGTGTCCGGAGGAGGCTCTGAGACGGATTCAGCCGTGAGTGGCCTAGTTTGTATGGAGGCTGGCAGCGCTTTATCTCCGATTCTGTTTGAGTCCTTCAGGGAGCCGAGCCGCACACCAAATTGTGTTTGTGGGTCAGTAATCCGTTTGCGACGACGCTTTTTTTTTTCGGCAACCGAAACCGAAAATATTAAAACCTGGAAGGCTGTCAAGTAGATCTGCCGAAGCCCTCCTGGAGGAGATTAAAAAGGGCTGATGACGACGTCAGAGACATGATGTTCAGGTGTTTCCAACATGTTTGGGCCCTTTGGGCTTTGATTTGGGAACCAAAGCGGTAGGTTGGGTTACATTTAGACTTACGTTTAAACCTTCCTGAGCAATCAATATTATAGTAAAAAAAAAATCGCTTTGGGGAATCGGTGAAGAATCGGTGAAGTAGACGGCGGGTCCACAGGAGGAGGCTTACGTAGATGCAGTTCTTCTGGTAGCGGAGGAACAGGTTGTGCATGATGGCCGCCTCGTGGAGCTCGGCCAGCGTGGACATGTCCTCCACGCCGCGGACGCTGCTGGGGTGCATGGGGAACACCGTGTCCCTGCTCAGGTCCGACCTCTCCACGCACACCACCTGGACGGCACAATGACAACGGCCATATTAGTCATACGGTTATATTATTATAAAGGTTAGGGGAGAATCGTTAGAGTGGTCATGATATAGAGTTGGCGCCGCTGCGAGTAGCAAACTGTTTTAGCGGTTTATCCCATCTTATCTTATCTTCATTAGTGGCAGTTAGATTTCTGGTGTTGATGTGACATTCGCAAGTCGAGAGTTTAACTCTAGCTTGAGTTAATCTAACTTTGCCACTAAATGAGTCCCGATTCAACCGACGACGGGACGTACCGATGCATAAATCAGGCTGTTCATATATAGTGGAAGCGTTTGGAGAATGAACCGTTTCCATTCAATTACAAGACACGTCGCTTTATGAGTTTAATACTTGGGTCTCCGTCCAATGGTCTCATCTTATGATCGGCCGAGGACTCCATATTTGAAATAAACTCGGCCGCTGTGTGTAATGGAGGGCCTTTATACAAACTATTCTGTGGGTGCGTGCATGCATTTACAATTTACAAATGAATGAAGTTAATCTAACTTTGCCTAACACTACTTAAGGCACACATTTCATACACAAAGAACCTGTTACTACAATACTACTCCTACTACTGCGACTTACAATACTAACAGGAACCTAAGCGAGCACTGGGAGAGGTATCACCCCGAGAGTACAGATCTGTGCCCGTCTACATGGGGAAAGAGCAACACAACGCCGGCCTTGAGGCCTTGATGTGAGATACAGTCTCCAGGGGCGAGAAGGGGAAGAGATGTTTATCTACACAACTGAGCCGTGACTCCTGGTCCACCACCCCTCTCTGTTATCTCCAGCCAAGCCTGAATGGACGGTAGGAGAGAGGAGGAGCTGTGCAGCCCTCAGCGAGATGAAGAACGATGTGACAACTCTGACATTCCTGTCTGTGCCCGAGACTGCGCCTCACAAACTGACAGGTCTGTCCTTGTTCTCCCGTCCGCGCTTATCTCCTTCATCCTCCTTGGCAGCCATGTTTTTGTTTGTTTTTTTTCTTGTGGGAATACTAAATGAATGTGTGCGTATGGCACACATTGCAGAGTCAGGGCCGGTAGAAGACAGTGTTTGAGAAGAGATGATTAACAGAGAAGTCCTTCTGGTGATTTCTAAGCATCACAAACAAACAAGGCGAGAGAGAGAGAGAGAGAGAGAGAGAGAGAGAGAGAGAGGGGGGGGGGGGGGGGGGGGGGTATGTACAAGGAAAAGTCTTCCAATGACCTCCTGACAATCGAGGTCTAGAAGAAAGTGTCAGAGTGGCTGCCGTTCAAAGAGGGATGGCCTCTCTGAGAGTGGCCCAGCTGGAAAGAGGCTCTGAATCAATACTGATGGACTAGGGGCTGTGGTTGTGGTGTGCCAATGCATTACGGCTGCTCTTCCGGCACATTCTGCCGAGTCCCTGTGGGCGGCAGACAGGGCTTCACCCACACAAGCTGACTCAGCACAGATGGGCTACTCGAACACTTTGGGTCGGCCTGTAAAGAGGCTGAAGCCTAATGGGAGGGGGGTGGGTTGGTTGGTTGGTTGGTTGGTTGGTGATTGGGAGGTTACTCTCTCGGTTAGTTGGTGGGTTCCTTAAAATAGGCTTGGTAAGTTAGTCATAGGCAGGTAGGTCTAGTCTCGTCAGATGACATTTACATACATTACACTTAGCAGACACTTTTGTCCGAAGCGATTTACTATTCAGTACATTTGTCAGTAGAAAGTAAAACAACAATATATCACTGTCGGTCGGTGCAGCAGGGATGTCAACGGAACAAGTTTCTAAGAGCACCATAATTGCTAGGTTTAGCTCTCCAAACATATATTCTTTATGCCAAGTGACGGATGACTGCTGAAGATCTGATGACTGCTGTTATGAAACATCCCGTCTTTGCATCACATGCATATTCCCCACCAGAAGACATCACTGTGAAGGCTTCAGACTGCCATTCTTTATTACGGATGGTCATTTTCCTGTAACAGCAATATTCCAAAGTAAAAGTGTCTTATAAACAACCCGGTCACATTTTATTAATAAATCAAACCAGCAGCAATATCTATTTCAGTTTTGCCAGATGACGTTTAATAGATCAAAGGCCATTAAGTAGATGGGTGAACGCCAAGACAAACGCACTGAAATCATCATCTGAGTGAGGCGTCTGGGATGTATCTGTCTCTCAGAGCTGATGGGAGGAGGAGGAGGAGGAGGAGGAGGAGGAGGAGGAGGAGGAGGAGGAGGAGGAGGAGGAGGAGGAGGAGGGGGAGGAGGAGGGGGGGGGGGGGGAGGAGGGGGGGGAGGAGGAGGGGTGGTTTCCATAGTGATAGCAGCAGTTCATCAGTGCATATGCTGATGTCACACCCCGGGCAGACGCTGGCTAATTTACAGCCAATCCAACTTGCAACTGCCTAACCTTTGGGCCGTAACCCCACCCTCTCCACTCTGGTAAATGAGTCCCGATTCAACCAACGACGGGACGTACCAATGCATAAATCAGACTGTTAATATATAGTGGAAGCGTTTGGAGAATGAACCGTTTCCATTCAATTACAAGACACGTCGCTTTATGAGTTTAAGGTCACGAACACCTGGGTCTCCGTCTAATGGTCTCATCTCATGATCGGCCGAGGACTCCTTATTTGAAATGAACTCGGCCGCTGTGTGTAATGGAGGACCTTTATATCAACTACTCCGCGGGTGAGTGCATGCATTTACAATTTTAAATGAATGAAGTCTATTCTGTTCAATTTATAAAAGTAAAGTACATAATTTAAGTATTTAAGATGGAGGACGGGAGGGTTCTGTAAAGAAGACAGAGAGTCAGGAATTCAGGAATTCAGGAATTCCCAATATGATGCTCTTCCTTGTTTATTAACATTCCTCTCATTCTTCTGTTGGCATGTAGCAGCTTTACTAGCGGGTTGTGCTAAAGCAGCGAACAAGAGCTAATGTAGGAAAACAAGCAGCGGGCCGACGAACCTCATGTCCATCGTTAATAACAGCAACGAAATAAAGCTTTGAAGGGAGACAGTAAATTAGATCATAAAAATGGCGACATAGACCAAAGATTACGCAGAAATGAAGATTTGTGCCGAAAGAGCGGACAAAGAAGTAAACACATTAGAGAGACAGTTTCAGCAGTTTCAGTGTGTGTGTGTGTGTGAGTGCGTGTGTGCGCGCACGCATACGTGTAAATGTGTGTGCAAATGCGTGTGCGCATGTGCGTGTGTGCGTGTGTGTGTGTGTGTGTGTGTGTGTGTGTTTGTCTGTGTGTGTGTGTATACACACACACACACACACACAACGGTTTCTTTGGGAGTCCGTGTTTGTTGAGTCGGCACTGCGGGACGTTGTTTGATATGGATGATATTGTGTGTGCAGAGCGCATGCCTCGGGACGTATCGCCGGCTGCATCATGAGAGAGATGGAGCGATAGGAGAGCTGGGGCTCCCAGCATCAGAAGAGGTCTCATGTTACAGATCTCCTGGCTCTCGTCCCTGTGTTACCCTGAGAGAGGTCTCTCTCTCTCTCTCCATGGGCCGCAGCTTCTGTAGTTTATTCACTCAATAACCGTCCACCCTAGTCACACACTTTAAACTACTGGATGAAATGCAAAAACTAAATACGTAACATAACAGTAAGTATTACAACACAACAGAAGATAAGAAGTATAAATCCATTGCAGAACTATACATCTATATATATATATATATATATATATATATATATATACTGTATATATACTGTATCTCTCTCTCTCTCTCTCTCTCTCTCTCTCTCTCTCTCTCTCTCTATATATATATATATATATATATATATATATATATATATATATATATATATATATATATAATACTTTCATATAAAAGTATATATATAAGTATAATATTTATCTCAGCGACAGACGGTGGTGAATATGTTTATCTGTATTTTCACAGCTACAGACGGTGGTGAATAAGTTTATCTGTATTTTCACAGCTACAGACGCTGGTGAATGGGTTTATCCGTATTATGACAGTTACAGACGCTGGTGAATAGGGACAGACCCTGTCCCTCCTGAAGCCCCCCCCCCCCCATTCTCACACACACACACATCAGCTGCAACAAAGCCCTGGCTCCGGGCCAGAGTGATGTCATCCATGATGAGACATGATGTCGGGCTCCTCGACACTGAACTGTAAATAGGCGTGGGGGGGGGGGGGGCGGGGGGGTTTCACTGGAGCACATTTTTTTTGTCTTTCTTTTTGTGTTCATGTTTTTGTTTCTTATCGCAAAAGTATGAAAAGCAACTTTTTTAATTTTCCAATCTGGGACAAATTAACACTTTTATCACTAGGATGTCTTGAGGTGGAGTGTACACTACATGTGTTTTAAATGTAAGCGTAGAAAGGGAAATGTGAGACGACCCATATTTAAATAAAGACCGCCGCGGGGCCAATATGAATAGTTGTGATCGATTAAAAGGGTTGACGGCGTTTGCATGTGACCGTCTGCTCTGTGCTCTATTGATTGATGAAATTGATTCATAAAATCGTTCCCAAAACCATTTTTCCCCATCCATCTGCCTCTCAATTTGTAAAAGTCATTGCTAAGTGTATTAGCTCACATGTCCACAGAGTGACTTTCACAGATTTTGGTAAATCTTCTCATGGATTGACTTGCTCTCCTCTAAGACGCCGGCGTGTCCGTAATCCAGAGACATGGGGCTGCCATCCAAACACCCTTCTGCTGTTCCTGGTGGAGGCCACGCCCTGCTGCCGCTTTGTTCGGCGAGCCCACGTATGAATATTCATAAGTGGGCGGGGCCACGCTCAGCGAGCCGTGGGGGCCCCGCGGCCTCCAGAAAATAATATTTAAATCCTTCTAAGAGAGGAGACGACACAAAGCCACTGGATGCACATGAGCTCCATAATGTCGGTCTGTCTGTCTGTCTGTCTGTCTGTCTCTCTCTCTCTCTTTCCCTCTCCCTCTCTCTTTGTTTCTCTCTCTCACACACACACACACACACACAAATATTTTTCGAACACACATTGAATCCATCTGTTGCAGTTAAAGGCTCAGCCCACGCCCCAGGGATGGGGAAGGGAGCAGAGAGTCAAATACTTTCATTTATTACGCGTCTAATGAAGAAGTCGAACACGGTTTCACTCGGCGAGGAAGACAAAACCCGTGACTCCACATTATCAATCTCCCCCGGCAGAATCACAACATTGCTGACCCCCAGATCCAGCCTGAGGTGTTTGTTTATGTGTGCAGTCAGCCTGCAGATGGCCGCCGCCGCCCCAGCAGAGCGCATGCATGAGAGTTGCACTGAACACATCCACGACGGCTCCAGATGCCGGGCCGTTCAAACACATAATGCTTCGATTGACCCGAAAGCCACAAGAGAAGAGAGTCTCCGCCGGGCCGCCATGCATCAGCCTTTTCTCAGCCTGTAAAACCGCGTTGCTGGATTAGTTGGACTGCGCCAGAATACACCGCCCAGCTACTGTCATTCATTTCCTTCAGTAACACCAGAATAAGTAGATGCTTTTCGGATGTTTAAATATACAGGATGGCAGATCAATATAAACCAAACCATCCATACTAAGACCACCAGTCCGCTGTAGGTGAACGTCTGTCCTCATGATGAGACAATGAGAGTCGAAACACAACTCATTTACAAAGAGGGGCGTGGCCTCGTGGCGTGAGGTCATATCTGATGAGTACATCTGACAACATACAACAAATCACTGAGATGTGCTCCTGCTATATTATTGTCAGTGGTGGCTGTAAGGACAATGATATCATCACACAATGACATCGCCATTAGGCTCCAGGTGGCACGTGTGTGCACACACACACACACACACACACACACACACACACTCACACACACGCTCGCGCGCACGCACGCACACAGACCCTAGGTGCTTACTCATAGTCACTCCAGCTGTACCCTGCGAAACACACACAGGCACACACAAACACATACACACACACTCCATCTGGCACCCAGAGAAACACACACAAACACTCCATCCACACATCCACAAAATTACACAATGTTTAAGTGCACCAGAGAATAAAGGCTGGCTCTCCTCAGGCTGGAGCTGTGTCCAGGAGGGGAGAGAGGGAGAGAGAGAGAGAGAGAGAGAGGAGAGAGAGAGAGAGAGAGAGAGAGAGAGAGAGGGAGAGGGAGAGAGAGAGAGAGAGAGAGGAGAGAGAGAGAGAGGGGGGGGGGGGGGGGGGGTTAAAGGCGGTGGGCTTTGAGAGCCCAACAATAGGTAATGGAGGCGTACGCCCTCCTTCCCCCCCCCCCCCCCCCCCCCCCCCCCCCAGAGACCAGGCGGACAGTAAGACATGTTTTGAATCCACCTCTAAAGGTGGAGGATGGGAATAGGTCAATGTGGTAAATACATCCTAATTACAAACCAAATAATGAATACAAATAAATAATAATATCAAAAATATAAATAAATACCTTATTAAATACAAATTAATAAATAAACACAAATAAATAAAGAATTATATAAAAAATATACATACAAATAATAAATACGACAACCAAAATAAGTATAGAATATAATTGTATACAAAAATATTTTGCCATTTCCCTTTAAACAAAGACGAGCAACAGTTAAAGTACTGGAACACCTTTCATGCAGGAGACACCAGAGTCCTTCTCACGTTCTCAACGTGGAGCTGAGGACGTTGAAACGTCTGTTTTTACGGCTGCCACTGCTGCCTTTCAGGCTGCCTCAGTATTAGGATGTGGTCACACAAAGCAAACACATCCACATGGTCTGGTGACCTCAACACACTGGGAGCATGTGAGCTGACAGCTGAGCTGCAGCCCTCCATGCACTCCCAGTCTCACCCTCAACTCGATACGGATATTTAATCAATTGGTTCTGTGTGGTTACAACACTATGTAATGTGTTTCATTCCTTTTCAGAGTGGCAACAATGTACTTGTGATTGAAAATCAACAAACTTTGTGTCACGAGAACGGTTCCCTGTGGTACTTTTCTGTGATTGGACTTAAAACAGGAGCGACCAGGACAGCCAACACTTTGAAATGATGAGTTTACGTTACAGACACAGACGTCTGTTAACCAGAACAAGGACTTTGCTGTCTATTCACAATCCCTGAGCCTGAAAGGATCAGCCACATGGTCCCGACACTGAAGCGAGTGACTTCTAGAATAGTCTGTGATACACCATGGATCACTGAACACACACATTGACAGGGTCATTCAGTCCTGCGAGGGAAGTCAAATGTTCTCGTTCGCCCATCTTAACAACTTTCAGACAATATATTGCAATATTGATCGGATAAATTCAGCTCATGTTTATTCATAATGTCCTTCAACATGTCACTACCTTACTCAGTCCACACACACACACACACACACACACACACAACCACAACACACACACACACATACACACACCATTAGATAAACCCTTGAGCAGAAATTTGAAAAATTGATTTCCCTTCAGAAAAGAGTGGACATTTATGTGTGCAATCAGTGCTGTGTTGGCAATTTATAATACAGATTACATTAGTCTACTACACCCAGAATTTAAACAGTATCCATTATCATGCTTAGAGAAGTAGAAGTTGTACAAAAAAAATCAATGCTATTGCTAATAGTATTAACAAGAAATAAAACAAAACAGACATCTCTGAGAGAAAGGTAGCATTTTACATCAACTCTATTTTATTTATAATTAAACTTGGCCTTGTATTTCGGAAGAGGGAGGATTGTCAGTTTGTGTGTGTGTGTGTGTGTGTGTGTGTGTGTGTGTGTGTGTGTGTGTGTGCGTGTGCACGTGCGTGTGTGCTTGTGTGCGTGGATCAAAAGCATTCCTCTCAAGACGAGATTGTCGGCGGAAGAAAGCTAATTTTCTGCCAGTGACATTCAACCTCCAGATCCAAGCGACAACATCTCTGACCCTCTCAACACATACCATTACATCCCCTCGCTATCCCCTTCCGCTTCCTGTGCGCCCTCTCTCGCCGTGCACACGCTCGCCGTGCGCGCGCTCGCCGTGCGCGCTCCCTGCTCCATGCTCACAGGGCCAACAACAGGAAGCTCTCCAGACACAATGGCCAACGTACACAAAGCCGAACACATGATTGTACGTGTTTACGTGTTTTCAGACCGTGACGACCGTGTGTGACCAGACCGACGCAGCCTTGTGCTCACCATGCTCACCATCTTCACACTCTTACTTCACCAAAACATGTGAATGAATGGGTTTGTATGGTTGTATCTACCAGAGGGCTTCCATGGGACATGTTTTCACTACAGGACATCACAAGGGTCCCGGAGGGGAACGAGGCTAGGAGGGCCGTGAGACGTCTTCAGCTTCATGAGGGGGTCGGTAAAGTTTAACACTGTAAGCTTTGAGACGAGTCCTGACAGCTGGGGATACGCTGACGTGGGGAAGACACTGCCGCCGTACACTTGACTGCATCTTTTACCCAATCGTTACGCTGACCATGTAGAGCGTGATGCACCACGTGGCGGAGAGAGCGTGCGAGGCAGATGTCACGTTCGCGCTCACTATTTAGATGGATGTATTTGAATGGAAAACTCATGGCAACTCAAAGAGCACCCTATTTTACTATCACGTCGATTAGCCATTACAAGCCACGTCAAAATCTACCCTCTAGTGACATCACAAGTGGGAGTGTCCACCCAGATGTATGATGGATAGATCGGCCTACCAGCCTACCCGGTGGACCGGTAGACCAACTGGTAGGCTGCTCTATCCATCGTACATCTGGGTGGACACTCCCACTTGTGATGTCACGAGAGGGTAGATTTTGACATGGCTCTGTAATGGCGAATCAACATCACGCCCCTGGTGGTAAAAAAAAGGACCGTTGAAAAGATTTAGGGTGGATTTTCTTACCTTTCCATAGTCGGTAGTGAGGACCAGTGAGAGCTCGTCACACGTGGTCACAGTGGAGGGGAGGAGCAGCTCCTTGTGCCTCAGCCAGACACGGGCCCCCTGGGGAGCAGATAGCCAGGAAAACATTAGCCACACATTAACACGAGGATGCAAGGAGAGAAGGATGCAAGGATAAGGTGCAGTACACGGGTGGATTCTGTGTTCAATCCAACAGATAGTGTTTTTAGTCGGTTCAACGAGCAGCGACAGTGATGACAGCAAAGAGCGAACCACATTCAAATCCTGTCTTCCATTTTGATTCACAGCATCTCGAAGCGCTAGCGCCACGTCACGCTAGAATCATAAATATAGATATCGATGTTCTCACTACTCGGCTGTATCAGTCTGAACTCTACCCTCATTACTTCTCGTGTCTCTCTCTCACTTTCCACTCCTTCGTCCTCCTCCTCCTCCTCCTCCTCCTCCTCCTCCTCCTCCTCCTCCTCCTCCTCCACCACGTCACCACTCCCTACTGGCACTGCTGCTGCCTTCTCATCAACCACAGACCAGCGCAGTGTGGCATGGGAAGCTGTTCTCAGGCCTGCAGGCCTCGGGCGTGGCAGCGAGTGGTGCAAAGTAACTTTACTTGAGTACTGTACTTAAGTGCAAATTTGAGGTACTTCTACTCCACTCCATCTCAGAGGCAAATATTGCACTTTTTGCTCCGCTACATTTATCTGATTGCTTTAGTGACTAGTTACTTTGCAGATTCTGATTAACAATACACAATATAATCAATAAATAAATAAGATTATTATATCAATAAGGCTTTATTGGTCCCCGTGAGTAAATTCACAGCTGTAAGTATAGTGAATATATACCATAGAAATACATTTAAATGAGCTCAACCTTTACCAACTGCCACAATAGAGTGATGAACACATGAATGCATCAATAAATATAATCCAATAATATAATATCTATTATTCTAAAATGGGCTATTCTGCATAATGAGTCCTTTTACTTTTGGTACTTTAAATATATGTTGATGCTAATACGTTTGTACTTTTCAATGCAGAACTTTTACTTGTAACAGCGCATCAGCCTAGAAGCATCCATGTTGGAAAGGTCAGTCTGGCCTCCTGTGCTCTTGTAAAGCCAGACTGGTTTTGTCAGGAACTCAATTCAAGAAAAAAACAAACAGGAATCTGAGGCTGATTGCCCAGACAGTCATTTCCTACCAGCTCAGAGGGACACATTTATAGCACAGTGTGCATTGAGACTGACCGTAAATTGTAATGGCTACCGGTAAATCCGGGCTGTGTGGTTGAACTGTTGTGTGAGGTACTAGAAAAATGCAGGGGGGCTTTCCATGCCATGTTGTTTTAACAGTCACTACTTGTAATTAGTCACTTCTCTTAGCTTCCTGAAACAACATCCAAAGCTATCTCTTTGAAAGTGTGGTTTAAGATGTAGTCTGAGGATAAATGCTGATTTAGTGTTTTACTCATCCAATACTCATCCAAATTGTTATTAGAGAGGGAATAATGTAATTATCTAATGTACGAGAGTATACAGTATGGTAACGGTGGTCGGTCCTCTGGCCGCTCCAACAACAGTAATCATCACAAGTAACACAGACGAGATAGAGAAATAGAGAGAGAGCAAGCGAGAGAAATAGACATAAAGAACGAGATTGAGAACGAGAACGAGAACTACAACTACGACTACGACTACAACTACAATGACAGAGAGAGAGAGAGAGAGAGAGAGAGAGAGAGAGAGAGAGAGGTGTGTCCAACAGGGCATAAAATGAATAGATCAATAGGCCTGGAAACTTCATCCAGAGTCCCCACTCATCAGACATCAATCCTCATTAACTATTAACACACACACACACACACACACAGAAAAGCACAACCAAGATCCAAGCGGTATAAATGAATCATAAACAGCTTTTTAACACAACCTTTAGACACACTTCACAGAGAAGCAGTGTGGTATCGTCTGCTCTTTATAGAGCTGGTAACACTGGCCCTTCTGAAAGCAGTCTAAAAACCTACTTCCACCTCCCTCTCTCACTCTCTCTCTCTCTCTCTCTCTCTCTCTCTCTCTCTCTAATGGAGCAGAGCTAAATGTGGCTCGCCCAGGGCTCTGGGGACAGCTGTGAGTGGGTTAGAGGAGGGTCGTGGAAGAATTTAGAGGTGGCTACCGGGAGAACGAGAGAGAGTGAGGAGGGGAGAGAGAGAGAGAGAGAGAGAGAGAGAGAGAGAGAGAAAATGGGGGGGGGGGGGGGGGAGAGAGAGAGTGAGAGAGGAGGGGGGGAGAGAGAGAGAGGAATATAGGATAGGGTAAGGGCACCTAGATCATGGAGATATGTTTTATCTCGATAATCATGTGATTGAAATGTATTTAACAACCAGGCGACGACAACGACGAAACTGTATCATTCAAACACAAACGCATCTTTGTTTCATGAAAATACAATACAAACCAAAGATAATAAACGATAAATCGGAGGAATCGGCCAGTCCTCTGGGCACCCGATAATGCCCTCGCCTTCGACCGTCTGGAGGCAGCTAAAGCAGAGATTCATACTTGTGGAGGCCGTGCCAAGACATTACCTTGTATCCCATTAAAAGATCGATGAGAAAGATTCCCTATTGATGTTTAAAGTGGAGTAAAGCAATCATTTTTACTCTTTCAAACTCTCTTAGTAGCCTACGTCTTCATAGGCCCGCGCTTATTTATAGCATATATTGTTCATCCTTTTATGGATAAATGAACCAAACAGGAGGGCACTATATAGGCATCAAAAAAACTCTTATTTAAAAAAAGAAACCTCATTATTTAGACTTCACAAAAACAAAAAGAAATAACTCGCAGTGGAAGTAGAAGGGCCTTCTTCTTGGGGATCGTTCATGAAACACACGTCACAACGTCACACCTGAGTCTGGCTCCACTTCAACACCTGCCAGTCCGTCTCTGCCAGGACCCGCTGCCCTGAACGCGGGTCGCCGACTCAGCGAAAAGCTGCTTCACGTGCATTTACCAGTGGCTCAGGCTCGGGGGAAAATTAATGCCGTTTAGTCTGCGGATTATTAGAAGATCAGTCGCGATTACATAACTGGAAATTACAGCGGCAGAATGTCGGCCGCGCACGGTTGCTAAGACTCGTCGTCATCGCTGACTCTGTCGTCGTCTTGTAGGGTCTCTGGGCCCATGGAGATTTAGTAAGGGTTGAGGTTCAAACCATGTGACCAATTTTAATACATCATCGCTATTGTTTCATGGGCTAGCATGGCTTGCAAGTTTAGACAGAAACATAATAAGTAATATAATACACCCTCTGCATACCTTTATTATGGGCCTTAACTGGTAAATACAGGTGTGTGTGTGTGTGTGTGTGTGCGTTATAATAGCCCACAGAAAGGAGTAGTTAGAGGCGAGAAGGTTGGCCATTGTCTCAGCAACAGATGGTGGTGCAAACATCCCCCCCCCCCACCAGCTCCAGCTCCTAACCAGGATAAAGAGTCCTGGCCCAGGGGTTAACCAGGCGGAAATACCCCAAAACAAAGACTGGTGCTGGGACACACAGGGACATGGTGTCAATCCACACACACACACACACACACACACACACACGCATGCATTGCACGTGCACACCCACACACCCACACAAACATATGCACGCACACACACTCTCTCTCACACACACACACACACACACACACATACACAAACATTAAAACGACCATGCCCTCAAGACTTGACTCACTCGCCACAGCCCAAATGAGGACTCTCAAATCGACCAATAAAACGGCTTGAATCGTGGTCACATGATACCACAACAGGAACCCAGTCATTGTGGAAATTACAGTATTCTTTTTCATGGAGGGGAGGGGGGGGGGGGGGGAATGGGGGAGGGTAATTATCAGGCCTCAGCTTGACGACCTCGCTGGCTTCCAGTAATCTGATGTTTTGATTGGTCCATTTAAAAAGCACCGTTGACATGCTGCCATAACGGCTCACATGCGGGCTCCTGCTGCGTGCCATGCGGGCGAACGGGCGCAGCCCAGACTGTAGACGGTTCCTGACTGACAGAGCATCGTCGCCGTCATGCTCTCTGACAGAAGAAACCGCTGAGGCGCAAGGCGACCCGATCCCTTGGCCGCGGTCTTGAGTTTCGGCGGTCTGAGCACATCCCGCTCCAGATTGGCCCGATGAAGGAGGCGTGAATTTTAGAGGAGTCAACAGGGCGCGAGGCGCCGGCGCCCGTTCTCTCCTGCCCAGCTGAGCGGCAGCCGGGCGGTATCAGGTGATCACATCAGCCCGGGACAAAGGAAAACTAATCAGCTCAACATGACTTCTTGGACACGGCTGGACAGTCGAGATATGATCGGCTCATTACACGGATCCCAAGAAGGATGGCTCCTGGGAGGGGGGGGACCCAAGGCCTGTAGTACCCTACAGACTGTTGGCCGAAGACCCCGCGACCCCCTGGGTCCAGCCGGGGGGTAGATTACATGTCCCTGGCACTCAACAAGCTTTTAATTTGTTTTGTGCGTTTGCCAGGAAGGAGGAACAACAGAGGCACATTCCTATGGGCACGTGCAGAAAGGCTGAAAGGGAGAAGTCCATTCCTTTCATTCCAAGATGTTGACTTTAAAGCATCGAGTGGTTAATCGGTACATCGACAAATTACTCATTAAAGGCTTTTGTCCCTTTTTCTCCCCCACCCTGTGATTCCTCTTTGAATTCCTTCAACACTGGTCCGTTAGCTGCTTGCTGCTACTCTGAAGAGGTGTTTGGGTTTAGAACCAACAACCCTCGTCCAAGAAATCCAACCCTTCCTTTCTCCTGGTCCGGCTTCCCTCACAAGCAGCTGTCCACACTATGTGTCTCTCTTTCATATTCTCTTCTACCCCGGTGGCTCCATTTGCACATCAATTGCCGAGACGTAGCAGCATTATCATGACAATGCTGAGGCCCACTTCCAAGTCACAAGCCGGTGACCCCTCAGGAACCTGACTTAAACGGGCAGATGTGCAATCCAGCACACACACACACACATCCCACTGAGATGCAGTTGAGTGGAAGACAAGTGGAAGTGTGTGTGCTGAGTGTGTGTTTCTGTGTTTGTGTGCGTGCGTGCGTGCGTGCGTGTGTGTGTGTGTGTGTATGTGTCCGAGTGTGCACGTGTGTGGGCCTATACTAAATTGGGTACAATGCCCATCCCAGTGCTGTGCCACACATGAATAATGCCCCAGTGGAAACACACTTTCCCTCGGCCACAGAGAGGAGAAACAGAACGCGCAGCGGCCTGAACACAGGATCCTGTTGTTGGCTCGGTACAAAAGGGACACGCGCCAAATTCAGGGATTTGAACCCAATCGACTAAAGCGCTGAGTGAGTGGATTCCACCGAGTAGCCGGTGAGATTAAAAGAAGAGGGCGGAACGGCGCTGGGACTGAACTCTGCTTTAAGTTCCCTTCAGGTCTCTGGCTAACAGCAGGTCCACCATGAACTCTGGTAGCAGCAGGTCCAAGCGTTTTGGGTCTGAGTGTGTGCTATTATTATTATGATTATTATTTCAGAAAGCCTTCCGTGAGTAGTTTGAGTAAATACACCATGACTCACGTTTTACACAACGTGCTGAACACACACATATATACTTAGATGATCTTGAAAAAGATACCTCAACCTCAGTCACGAAGGAAAATGATGATTCCCCGCATCTCTACTTGTCAACAACCCGATAAATACAACATATTTACCTTCAACATTCATATGAGGTTAATCCCTAACACTTAATTGCCCCCGCCGTGCCTCTCTCTGGGCGTCCGCCATGTGGGGCGCATGCGACAGCGCAGGGATCACATGATCTAAGACCACCTTCAGCATCTGTGCTGGGTGCAGCATGAATTAATTATGGGATGGAGCAGCTGAGCAGGGCTAATGGCGGAGGAGGGGTCCCTTGGGGCTGCTGGCTACGCGTGTGTGCGTGTGTGTGTGTGTGTGTGTGTGTGTTGGGAGGGGGGCTTCCAGGGCTTCCCCCAACTCACTTGGGAGAGCGAGGGAGAGAGGGAAGGATGACAGATAGAAGGAGTGGTTCATTAACTGTTGTTGACTCCGAGCACCATGTGACACCCCACTCACCCCCCCCCCCCCCCACTCCCCCCCCCCCCCCCCCCCACAGGCAGAATTCTCTTGAGTCTAGACCGGGGAGGACGGCTGCCATATTGGCGCCGCCCACAACAAACAACGTCATTTATTTTAGAGTCCAGTCTAATGCCCCCGAGTGAGGAGGTGGAGGAGGAGGAGGAGATGGAGGTGGAGGAGGTGGACACGTCACTAAAGGTTAATAATAACATAAAAATCAATCTCATGCAATCATCACCTTGACAACGTGTCTAATCTGGCTTCGTTCTAATCCCTTTTTTTAATCTGCATAGTGAGTCGATTAAATTATGTGTGTGGGTGTGTGTGCGCGCAGACGTGTTTGTGCATGTGTGTGTGTGTGTGTGTGTGTGTCTGTGCCAGCATGTGCACATGGAAGACAGATGCATAGGAAGGACTAATAGCAGCTTGCCAGCGGTGTAATAAACTGACGGGTCACACAACACACGCACGCACACACAGGAAGCGGCCATCAGGGGCCGTGGAGGCCATATGTTCTATGCGCGTGTGCATGTGTGTGTGTGTGTGTGTGTGTGTGCGTGTATATGTGTGTGCACGTGCATTAGATGCAGCTACTCCTGTGCCTTGTTGCTAATGAGCTCCATGTTTAAAACCACAGAATTAGCATAACAGATCACAGCCTGAGAGCACGTCGAGAGATGAGCTTCATGAGCAGCATGGCCCCCTTCAACCCTCCTATCAGCTGCTTGCAGTCGTACCAGTCGACCCCTCCCGGACTTGCGGGATTAGTGCATCTTTTGTTGACACAAGAGCTCCTTAAAGGGCCGTAGCGGTCTGGTGATTAAACCATCGTCTCTCCTGGCTTCACTATAACATCCGTTACCGATATAATTTGTCAAATTGGCTTCGTTGTGCCGAGCATTTAGCATGAGCGCGCTCTCGCCACGAATGTTAACCATAATGTAAACCAGAACGATACAGCACTTTGGTCTTTTGGAATCAATGCACGTCAGCACGAAGTTCTTGAAAGCTTGTGGACAACAAAGACAGCGAAATGCAGCACAAGTACACAACAATGTCTGGGTGTTTGTGGTGAGAATCGGTACAATAAAATCATTTTGACAAATGATATTGTTAAAGGATGTTTTAGTGAAGCCAGGAGAGACAATGGTTTAATCACCAGACCGGTGCAGTCCTTTAACAGCAGGAAGCCTGAGAGATGTGTGGTCTGGGTTCGGTCCTAAGTGTCCAGGAGTACGCTGCTTCCTCTCTTATCAGCTCCTTCTGAGCCTCCTTCACCTCCTCTGGGATGGAGCATACAGCAGGGGGGCCCCCCAAATATCCCAGGAATGCACCCGTGAGGATTGGTGGTGTGTGTGTGTGTGTGTGTGATATTGTCAACCTTGTCCTCAACACCCCAGCAGGGTCGTTCTGATACAGCTGCAAGGCTTGCCACACACGCCCACCTAATCCGGCCGACAGTAAATAGACAGGAATGCTAACAGGTTCTGACTAAGATTAGTTCCTGCTGTGAACACGATGTCATTATGCACCATGGCGCCAGTTAAAGGTTTGACTACAGTATGAGAACCTGCCAGGGACCCCCTCTACCCCCCCGTCGAACGGTAACACCTGCAGAGGTAATCTCAGGGCTATATTTCCATTACGGTTAAGATCTTACTGTATTTTGTGACACACATGCACACACCCACGCTCACAGCCTGTGTGAGTCTTGCAGTGTGCTGTAATAGGCTGCCTTGTCGCTCGGTAATCGCAGGGTTTCTAAAAGAAGGAAAGTCAACATCTGGGTTGGGAGCAGTAATCACAGGTCGGTTATTAAACTGCAGGGTAGATAGACGGCTGGATGCAGACGATGGGATTTAGACTCGGTACATATCCTGCAGTCAGGTAGGGCTGCCAAGAAGAGAGACGCCGGGCAACGTATACGGAGAGTGGGTGGCACGAAAACAGGCTGACTTTAATCTTTTTTCCCGAGCGCGCGTCCGGAAATAAAAACATTATAAACACACATGCGGTAAATCTGCCGCCGAGGCTATGACAGGTGTTGCGGGGCTTAATTCACCGAGTTGTATCCCTCGGAGGGATGAAACACCGGACGAAACCGAGGGTCAAAAAGGCACGGCTTTCATAAACTGTGAACGTTAAGGGAAAGTTCGCCCCAAACAGTCTGTGGTCAGTGACCCGGCGAGACCACACCAGCGAGAAAGGTTACGTGTAGCAGAAAAATACACACAAAACACACACACCCATACTGTAGGTCAGCCTCCGTTTTCAGTCTCTGCAGTCACAATACCAGGGTAGTAATTCTCCAGTACGTATCGCTCAGTGTTTGTGTTTATGTAAAAGTGTCTGGTTTATGTCAAGTATTGCTAAGTACTGCTTTTGTTAAACAAATACATTTACCTTGATTCCAAGCCATGATGTGACTGCATGGTGTACGTCGAGTAGCCTCAATGATTTGGCCGTTTACTATCGGTAGTTTCTCCCCCAAACGTAGAAATAAAATTAAAACAGATGGAGGTCTTTAGTACCATCTAATGCCGTTACATTATAATCTAGTTTATTTATACAGGTATTTTACGAGGCGTCACTGACAAACAAGCTGAGAAACCTGCCCAGAGGTGGTTTACTTTAGTCCGTGATACACACCCTGAGTTCCTCTTTATTACACACACACACACACACACACACCAATGGCGGGAGACAGGAAGGAAGGGTGTTGCGAGAGCAGACTGAAAGATGTAGGTGATAAGTACGTAGTAGATAGTGTGTGTGTGTGTGCGCGTGCGTCCGTGCGTGCGTGCACGCGTGCGTGCACGCGTTTGCAGTGAGGTGATAAAACCAGCTGACTGCGCCCGACCCCTCTGTCTCATCTCGAGACACTGGAGAAGCTGTGACTAAATGAGGGTCGATCTCCGGGGATCCAGGCCTCTCTCCAGTAGAGGTCAAGTATGTGGCCATGTTGGCCCTCTGGCCCTGGGACGGCCGACGGGGCCGCCGGGACGACCGACATGTCCGGATCTTCAGTAGTCTGGAGATACAATCTAAAGGATCCACACCTCCATTGTCATGGTTCCTCTAGTTTTAACGACCTACTATTATTATTATTATTATTATTACTACTCCAGGTTGTCACCAAAACACACTTTAGACAGCTGACAATTCCCCACGGGTTCAACCGTTTCTCACACTGTTGATATTCTCATCAAAAGTCTTTATTATTATCTTCCTCATCCTCCTCATCATTGACCCAGATGGGGGGGGGACACACACACACACACACTCTCAAAGCTCAACGTTTGTCGACGGCAAACACCGAGACAAGGGAGACACACATTTCTCCTCGCTTAATCACCCGGAATGAGTCAGCGCCGCCTGGTGATGTTAGCGGGTTGATGCTGACGTCAACAGACCCGACGTCAGCCAAAAAGATACCGTCGGGGAGCGCCCTCGCTAACGGCTAGCTCAGGGAGCGATTACGTTTGCTTACGTCGCGGCGTAGACGCGCCGCCGGCGGCGGGGGTGGAAAAGCGGCCAGGTTAGACTTTGTTTAAATACACCGTCTCGGCGCCGGGGGCCTGGCTCCACTCAAACCGGTGGATTAGTGCGAGTATGTTGTGTTAGCGGATGTGGTGGATGTATTTTTAGGTACACACTGCGGGATCTCGACTCAACAGCATATTGATTCTTGCGTATTACTCCCATATGTTTGCATATTAGGTGTCATGAGAAAGCTTATGAGGAGGAAGGGGGGGGGTTAGAAGACAAGAGGCTTTACTGATATCTCCCTCCAGGTTTAAAACGCTTTGAATTCCTCACATAAGTCTGCGACCCTTCAACTGCATCATGTTGCGCTGTCGTTGTCATGATTGTGTTACACTGGCAACCTCAACAAAAACTCAGGAGAGCACAGGGGCCTGTAAACCGATACGGTATTGTTTAACTGCATCCTTCCCTCCTTCCTTCCTTCCTTCCTTTTCTCTCTTCCTAGCTCTGCGGGGCAGCCATCTCGGTGTCTGGAGAAGGTGAGGGACGATAAGCTCAGCCCACCGATCGACCACCGATGGCGCATCTCTCTCTGCCAAGCCGGGAGCGCAGCTGCAGGAAGTGACAACTGGGTGGACGTGATTCCTCCAATCACACGAGGGGATGGTGTCTGCACTTGGAAGGAAAGGGGCGGGGCTTTCTCCCATGACCACCACACTACCAGCAGCACCAGGCCAACACCCTGGCTGCTGTTGCTCACCACCTGAACCTGGCCTCCCAGCACACACACACACACCCACACACACACACACACACACAGACACACACACACACAGCAGGCTGGCAGGGAAAGTTCCATCACAGGAAGAATGTGGCTGCGTGTGTGGGAGCGAGCGAGTGTGTGTGCGCCGTGTGGCGTTGCACTTCTTGTACGACGGCGTGAAACCTCAAACCCAAATCATCGCCAGCACCGCTGCCGATGATTTAGCATGTCAGAGGTCAAGGGTCGGGAATCTGTGGATCCCCTCAATGTCAGAAATGGAATTTGTGTGTAGCGTTTTTGTAGTTTTCTCATCACGGAAATACTTTGAGGGCGTGTAAAAAAAGTCATCCTGTAGCTACGAGCCGTACAGGACGTAGCAGCTGCCGCTAGCAGGGGAGCTAAAGACCAGTTTAGAACGGCATGCAGCGCCGCCAGCGGTATAAAATGTCCGACACATTCTGCTGCGTCTGGGAGGACGACGACGCTCATCTGAGACCACGCTAACACCGACCTGGAGCGCCGGGGCAGCGCTCACATCAATCTTCCTTCTCACACACACACACACACACACACACACGCATACATACACAACAATACACAACTCGGGCGAAATTCCTAGGGGGGGGACCGAGGGACGCGCCCCCACCAATGTCCAAAGAGAGCTAATTTGTCCCCCCCAATATTTCAGCGTAACGTCCAGCGATGTGACTTTGTGGATGAATTGACATTCGCCGGCCGGTTCTTTGGTTGGCTTTAAGTGAACAAAGGTTCATGTCATTGGAAGACCCCACACTCCCCCCTCCCAATGTGTGACCCACTATTTCACCCTTGATACACACACACAGACAAATTTACACACAAATGGAAATGCAGGCACGCACACGTACACACACGCCCGCAAATACAGACACACACACACCTATGAGAACGATAAGACATATTATCCTCATATTAACCTTAATATTACCGTACATAGAAGAGGGCTTGCATAAGCATAATCCACTCTGACTCACTGCAACGGTGAGTGAGTGTGGGCACTGACTGTGAACACGGTGAACTGTGCGTGTGTGTGTGTGTGTGTGTGTGTGTGTGACTCACGCCCCAGCCAGAAGGCGGTGAAGTGAAAAGCTTGTTGAGGGCTTTATGGGGGTCAGGGTGCTGCAGGTCCTGTACCAGGGCGGGTCAGACCCTGAAGAGCTGGGCTGGACCAGGGTGGTCTACACAGGATATACCTCCTCCCAGCACACATCCACTGCTCCCTATCTCCCTCTCTCTCCCCCCCCCCCTCTCTCTCTCTCTCTCTCTCTCTCCCGCTCTCTTTTGCTTACACACAGGGCAATAAATCAGAACCATTTAACAAAATTGTATGGAAACTTTGAGCAGTAAATTCTACCATTTTCATGTAATTTTCCCCATCATATAATTTTCCTGGCACGGTGGCACAGTGGTTAGCATGCGCTGCCTCACGGTCCTGGGTTCGAAACCCCGGAGTCGGGGGGGGGGGGGGACCTTTCTCTGTGGCGTTTGTATTCACTCCCCGTGTTCACGTGGGGTCCTCCCACACCACAAGACATCCATGTTAGGGTAACACTCCTGCCGGTGCCCTTGAGCCAAGGCACCAGTAGGCTGTAGACCTGGAGTCGGCCCCCGGGCGCTGCACTGCGGCTGCCCGCCGCTCCTAGCGTGCTGGCGGCGGTTAAACGCAGAAGTCACGTTTCGTTTCGTACTTTTGCGATGACAATAAAGTTGATTCTTCTTCTTTTTTTTTCTTTTTTTTTTTACTCCTGCTTCATATAGATAGATCCATCATTACATACTTTCTGTGTACTGTTTTTCATCGATCGCCATCCAAGCAGGTCACTGGCTGAACATGTTTCCAGCTCCACCCCGACAACAATGTGTAGACTGAATACATGTGAGTAAAACCACGACCTGAACTCTACATCCTAACTTGGCTTCACGAAGCTAGCAGCAGTGAGCAGCAGTAAGCAGTAGTTAGCAGCAGTGAGCAGCAGTAAGCAGTAGTTAGCAGCAGTGAGCAGCAGTAAGCAGTAGTTAGCAGCAGTAAGCAGTAGTTAGCAGCGGTTAACAGTAGCAGCAGTTCATCCTAATGAAGCACTCTTTAAAACAAGGCCTGGGCGGCTGCACATGAGCGCTAAGAAAAAAAGGGGCCCTTAAACTCCTTCGGTTTCGACGTCTCCTCTGCAGTAATCACCGCAGAGCAGCCGGGCGCCCGTGATTGCTTCTCCGCTCGGTTTCTGTACAGACTGTTGAACTCCGGTTAATCCTCATCTCATTCCCCTCATCCAGAGCTACAGATTAATTAAATACACCCTGCGGTGAGTGCAGTCGGTTCAGTGCGCCGCTGCCCTGAACAGGAAGGTGGAGGCGGCGTTCAAGCGGTTATAAATCACCTCATGAGAGATATTGATTCATAACTCTCCAATTAGGGGTACGCCTGCTAACGCGATAACCATGACAGCGGCCCAAAGCTTTGCCGTCTAATTACGTGTTAAGCCATCGATTAACAGATTTTCCCTAAGCATTTATTTTGCCGACTAGGTTTTTCACTTGTGCAAGCTTATTAACATATGGACGTTTATTTCATGAGGCTATGTTGCGTCCTCTCAAAAAATGAGTCATATGCGCGAGTAGCGGGACTACAACGGTGTATTTGTGGTATCAAGGAGAGTCATCCGATATGTATGAAGAAATAAAGTAAATATCTTTACATTTGATACCGGTGACCTCATCGTAGGGTCACCCAGGGCATCCTCTCAAAACAGATTGATTCAGGCCTGGACTGACTGAAGTGTTCAATCTACAAACACACTGTCATCAAATCCATACTGATCTGGGGCCGCTCCATCAGAGCAGCAGTATTGTCCAGTCTGCACACTAATACAGGAAGTCACGTCAGTAACCACCCACAGTTCACTTTTGATCCGTGCCAAAAAGCTAATTTTTCTGATAGACAGAGATGAATCAGGATGTGTGCGTGTGTGTGTGTGTGTGTGTGTGTGTGTGTGTGTGCGCGCGGGGTATCAAAAGTAACATTTTCAACAAACACAGGAAACTATCCATGTCCCAAGCCAGGAGGTGGGTGACTCACAAGGTGGGGGGGGGGGGGGGGGTGACACACAAGGTGGGGGGGGGGGAGTGACACACAAGGTGGGGGGAGGTGACACACAATGGTTGCCCTGGCTGGAGAAGAGGACAGGAGCTAATTTATTGACAGAAAATGAATTGAATCAAATGTGTAGAATCGATTAATAGTTTAGGTCCTTTATCGGTACAAATACTAAACATTTGTGGCTTGATGCTTCAGAAGTTCAAATGTTTGGTTCATGAATCATTATAAAATTAATACTGTAGTGTTTCTTGCCTGCCTGTCACATAAAGCACATTAAGACATCACTTTGGACTCTGGTAACTTGTGATGGCATTTGCTATTATTTCTGACTAAATGATTAATCGGTTAATCGAAACAAATTATAGTTAGATTCATTGACTGAAAATAATCGTTGTTTGCATCCCTACTAAATGACCATGACTCCCTTAATCTGTGGTCCTGGGCTCAACCAATCACAGAGCTGCTTATCAGCCTTCCTCTAGCGCATCATCATCTCAATAACATCCCATAAGAGCAAAGACCTACGGGCCAATTCTCCACAGCCAGCATCCTGTGTGTGTGTGTGTGTGTGTGTGTGTGTGTGTGTGTGTGTGTGTGTGTGTGTGTGTGTGTGTGTGTGTGTGTGTGTGTGTGTGTGTGTATGTGTGTGTGTGTGTGTGTGTGCTGATGCTAAAAAGAAATAAGCATTAGAAAAATGCCAATTACTCAAAGTAATGTCGTTAGTTATAGTCTGTCTGGGCTGTGTGTGTGTGTGTGTGTGTGTGTGTGTGTGTGTGTGTGTGTGTGTGTGTGTGTGTGTGTGTGTGTGTGAGAGAGAGTGAGGGAGAGAGAGACAGACAGAGAGACAGACAGACAGAGAGAAAGAGAGTGTGTGTGTGTGTGTGTGTGTGTGTGTGTGTGTGTGTGTGTGTGTCAGTGCCTTGTCTTGAACTTGAACTCATTGAAAAGATTGAGATGTAGTCTGCATGTGGGCGACAGACTTAAGACATTTATAAACAGGGGATGGATGGAGGGAGGGGAGGGAGGGAAGGGGGGGTAGGATGGGAGGGGGGAGGGGGAGGGAGGGGACTGGAAAAGATGAACAGAAGACCGCAGGAGGAACGCAGTAGCTTGGTGGGCACATACGTGGGCATAAGTAAAACGGGTTTCTGTGTATGTATGCAAAGAGTTAGGGTTAAAACGACTCAATTCGCCTGCTGACTGAACCCGCAGCCCGGCAGCAGGGGACCCGTGGGGACGGGGACGCAGGACTAACAAAGACCCGGTCCCGGCACACAGCTCAACACATTAAACACACAAAGCACACCGGATTATCATTATTATTATTATTGGGTGAAAGCGTCAACCTACCTCGGTAAAGAAGGTATCCATGTTTTGAAAATAAAAAAATAAAAAACACAATCCCAAGGTCTACTCCGTGACAGCGACTTCGGGGTACCGCAGGAAGATGCGCTCCCGATGGCTGTCCATCCGCAGGCTTCAGGGATGAAGATTAAAAAGTTATCTCTCGGGACCCTGTCCTTGTGTGTGTGTGTGTGTGTGTGTGTGTGTGTGTGTGTGTGTGTGTGTGTGTGTGTGTGTGTGTGTGTGTGTGAAGAGGGGGACGGGACTTGTTGGGTCCTGTTGTTTTGTGTGCTTCGTGGGTCTGGGTCACAGAGGAGCCATGGCCCTGGGTTTCTTGGTTCGATGTGCACTTCTTCCTCTTCTTCCTCCTCTTCTTCCTCTTTTTCTTCTTCTTCTTCTGGTCCTGTTCTGTGTTGTGTGTGTGTTTCTAAAGCAGCCGTGGTCGTGCTGCCCGTCCCGCAGCCGATCAATGGGACCGGCATATTACCCACAGGGGGCGGGGCTTGGCATCCATGGGGGGCGGGGCTTGGAGGAGGCCCCTCCCCCAAGCACACGCCCCTCTTCAAAACAAATGCTTTTTTTTTTTTTTTTGCTTTTTTTTTTTTCCTCCTCCTCCTTACAAAGAAATGTAATTAGTCAGGGATGCGTGGTGTGTATGGCCGCCCCTCGTTAAGTGGAGCCTGTGGAGGAGGCGAAGTGCGGCCCGTTTCTCCCCCTTGTGCGGGAGAGAAAACAGGAGGAAAACCGGTCCTTTGTTTAAGCAAACACGGAGATGCCAGCGGCACCAAGCGCTTCAGCACATGGTGCCTCCTCCTCCTCCCCATCCACCTCCTCCTCCTCCATCTCCTCCTCCTCCTCCTCTCCTCCTCCTTCTCCTCCTCCTCCTCTTCCAGAGGAGGCGATTGTTGTGGACTTCCTCCCCTGGGAAGATAACGTGGCGGGACAGACGGAGACAAGAGTTCATGGCGGTTTGTTTTTGGTCACGTTTTATGAACCAATCTAAGGGTGCAAAGCAGTCAATCATGTTTTGTTTTTTTATGTATTTTATAAAAGAATATATTTTATTATTTTTTTTAACTGTCCATTTTCGCTGACACGAAGTTAGTGAGATGTATTATGTGAGGCAGGTTGCTACAATACAGCAGCGGCGGTTTCCAACCTGTGGGCCCTGACACCCATAAGGGTCCTCACAGAGGTTTTGGGCCCCTGCTCCTTTCCACGCCACTACACCTCCCCTACGCCGCTGTCACAGACCAAGTCCACCTTTTGAAGATTTTCTTCAAAGCCGTTAGAGGGTGGTGCAGGAATGAGTCCTAAAAACCCGGAAGTCCGTTAGCATTTTGGCACTTCCGGTTCCCTCGTCCCGAAGTCAATGGGTGTTTTTGAATGGGTTTTTGGTTCGATGCCTGAAATAAAGTCTGTGGTTTTACACAAGCTTAAGAGATTTACACGTTTTGGTCCACGACATAAAACACGCCGGTAAATACCCCACTCGTGAATTTTGAAGCTTTTACGTGTCTTAAAAAACTTCTGGCGATTGCATTTACGCTTCAAAAATCATAAAAGTAGTGCTCATTGGTGAAGATTATCTCGCTTAACAAAACGTGTATCATAGTGTCATAAACTTGTGTTTGCCACAAAGCTTATTTTCTGCAATAATGCAAAATCCAATGGGAAAAACCCCATTGGCTTTTTGTCTTAACTTCCGGGTTGGCCTACAAAAATACGTCATCCCTGCACCGCTCTATGTCATCGTCACACACTTTACAGTCCTGTGTATTGGACGGCGTCAACCAGTGGGTGTTTTAATGTGTGACCTTAGGACGTCAGGGTGAAGCGTCCAGCGGTTGACCTGCGTTTGACCGTCGTGACCTGAGCCTCAGGACGAAGCCGCAGGACGCAGGGAGGATTGTTCTGTTATGTAACCCAAGTCACCGCAGACGGACAGACGAGGACAAGTTTAATTCTCTACCGCTTGATTCTCTCATTCCAAAATCAATTCCAATTTAAATAAGATTTTTTAATAAGATAAGATATAAGAAAGTTTTTCTAGCCACATGTTAAAACTAAAATGAAACATGAAAGGAAGCAAAATCTAATCAATTTAGCATCGCCATTTATGAAAGTGACTGGTACAATTTTTTTCTTTTTGGCTTAACCGGATTATTGCGTTTCGTGTGATTAGGTTAGCTTAATAACGGCTAAACACAGCGTCCTCATTGTTGCAGGTTGTGTGTGCTAGGTTCATCTGGCTAATCCTCCATGAGCTATAATACATCAACAATGCTTGTCTTCGTGCCGAAAGGCAGAACTTGACCTGACATTGTGTGTTGAGTCATGAAGAAGAAGTTTAGGCTAGGATGCCTGTGTTAGCAGATAGCAACATAGCCATGCAGGCTAATCCCAGACCACCAAGTTCACATCATAAAACTGACTTAACTTCAAACCTTCCTCTTATCAGTTGAGACCCTCCCCCCCCTTCCTCCCCTCCTCCCTCCTCCCCCTACACCCCCATGACCCCAAAGTGAGTGTTAGGTGACCTGGAAATGTTATGAATGTAGCGTACTTCCATTATCATTAAGGTCGCCAAATAAAACTAGTTGACATGACTATCGCGTAGGGTTTGAATATGAAAATACTACACACTTGCGGCCGTTACACTTTACTCTAACACTTTCCAAAGTAGGCTTTGTAGCCTATTAACTAACTATGATACTATACTCGTAATGAAGTCCAAATTGCAATGCAGTCAACAGGATATTAAAATGATATGAGTCCAAATCATTTCCCCAGCTGAACTGGCCTTAATCCTACTGCCAGAAGGTTTTTAGACCCCCGGGTTTGAGTACACGTCTGACGTCTGACTGTGTGTATTGGGATAGCATAGATGAAGCATTGATGGCCATTAGGCATCGGCTGAGGCCAAACAATAGAGAATACTCTAAATGAGTCACTGATTATCCCCACGCCGCTGGCTCTCGGGGGACAGACGGTAACTGGGTGCCAGCAAGACAGCTGCTTGTAACCGAAGCTCATCCAGCGGGTCTCACCTGAGGGAACAAAAGAGGCCGACAATACAACCATCATCCAGTGAGACAAGGGGACTCGTGGGGGGGAGGGGGGGGGGGGGGGGGGGGTCCTCGGTTACGGCCGCTACACCCCCCCCCCCCCCCCCCCCCCCTCCAACCATAGCATGATTGTGTCATAATCTCCTGTATTGTTCCTCAATGTCCTTTCCTTGAAATATTATTGAAGAAAGACATAGTGAAAAGACAACATGGTGTTAAAATGACCCTTAATGATGATTGGGGCAAATATAGCTTCAACATTTAATTATACACATATCTTTCATTTCATTTAAATATCTTTAGTAAACTCTTTCAGTGGGACATTGAAGATGGGGGAGGTGGTAAAAGGATTGTTTTGTTAATTATCTAACAGACACTGAAACGTGAGTTTCGTGTTAATGTCTCTGACCACATTCCCTCTGAGCCAGTTTAAGATCATCCCCAATTATTCCAAAGTGTTTCGGAGAGAGCGAGGAATTTAAGACCTCTGTCGCCGTTTATTTTTGCCACGGTGGTTTTCAATGACGGCTGAAAAAACAGATCTGTGACCCCACATACCGACAGGGCTCCTGAAGACATTTTAAAATACCCCAGGCGGACAGTGTGATCAGCTGTGTGTCAGTCTTCTAGGTACTGACAGACACCAGCTCCGCTCACAACAAATGTTCCCAGTGATGACCGGTTCTGATTGGTCCTGATTGGTCCTGATTGGTCCTGGTCCTCATTGGTCCATAGGTTCTTTAACCTATTTAGTTTGGTTTCTTCACCTTTGACTACTATCCGTGTTATTAGCTCTCTTTTTTTTTTTGTCAGTAGATGACCAAAGTGAGTGAGACGTTAACATTTCAAATCATATGTGTAGATAATAATGATAAATGAAAAATAATGCAATAATTAGGGTTTTAGTTGGACTAGGCCAAAACAAATCTGTCTTTAGCTCTCATTGTTTTGTTATCAATGGTCAGAGTTAGAAGGCCAGAGTAAATGTGTAGACAATAATGATAAATGCATTTCAAGCAGCACAAAGCATTAGGGTTGTAGTTGGACAACGCCAAAAATAAAATGTAGGGTCGGGATTCCCCGGCCGCACCGAGGAGGAGCCCCGAGGCAGCGGGATCACGTCATCCATCCCCGCTTTGAAAGGATGCCCAGACCAGACCAGGACAACGGCTCGACTATCAGCCTCTCCGTGGTGTCGGTTGACAAAGCCAGAGCCCGGCTCTGACAACGTGCTCATCCTTTATTTACCGAGGGGAGATTCAGCGCCGAGATCTTCTTTTTGTCAGTGTTTTCAAGATCATGTCAGTGTTTTCCCCTGGGCTCCATTAGGGGGGCTGACGAGTGAAGAGCACAGAGTGTGTCCTGGGCGCTAATAGAGATGAGAATGGCTGCGCTGTCCGGACACTGGGACACAAGCCCACAGGCAAGGTCAGCCGGGTCGTCTGAAGGACCCTTGTGCTGAATGAACCCATGTGATGGAGGCCCTGCTGACCGAGAGTCGCCAGTGTTATTGTTCTCCGGTGTAAACAGGAACGTTCGATGGGTGGTGGTGCAAATACTTGAGTGAGTGATTTGTGTCACTCATTGGGGAGATTTACCAAACTTGTATCTACATGACTGTCAAGATTTATTTTTTTTTGAAATATTTCTAAAAAAAGTACCCCCTGGTATCCTTCAAAGTACCCCTAGGGGCACACGTACCCCCATTTGAGAAACACTGTCTAACTCAAAGTGAACCCATGGTACTGAGAAGATATGGTCTGATAGTGTAACAGATGGGTACTCTACTCCATTGGGGTCCATCTCTGTAGGGTCTGGACCCCAACTGTGAGCTGAATAACAGCTATAGCAACTGGGCTGCCCTTTTACTGCCTGTTCCAATTTTAGCTTAGAGGCCGTGGTGAGGCTGGAGGCTGCCACAATGCAATCCAGTAACTACAGAACAAAAAGGTTCAATTTTGCCAAATGTCTGGAATGACATCAGCTCTAACTGATAACAGACCTATCAGTTATCAGATAGACGCAATATCCTGCCAGGCATATGGATGGCAGGACAGGAAATGTATGTCTATCCATATACTGTATATATACTGTATATATGGATGAATGAACATAAGGACAGACAGACAGAGATCAAATTAAACCATCAAATCAATTAAATGGGAAACACAATGTGATTGTTCACATCGTCTACTTTAACTAATGAGAGGGTCGGGCCAACGCAGAGGACTTACTGCGAGCCGGGCAGAGTGGGCAGCATCGATCGGATGAATTGTAGTTTAAATAGACGGCTAGGGGGAAACGGTACACAATGGGAAATGAAACATCTCTAACACTATCACAACACTGGGATTCAATCTTTATCTGATTACTCAGCTCGTGTACACGCACCAACGTGGGAACATATGAGACATGACACATCCTGGTGCCAGGAATATTGAATTATGTGGCGAGAGATCACTATCAGTGACCCATTAGATCTCATATCAGTGCAGTTAGTCACATCTTAGTCCACATTATGACCCACAGTGGGGACCTCATCCATATTTACCCGCTCAGATTTCAGGGATCAGGCAGCGGAGGATGAAATAACAATGAAATAACCATCCAGAGATCAAGCTCTTTCTATTTTTAACTCTGGAATGTACCAGCTAGAAAACGCAATATTCTATATATATATATATATATATATATATATATATATATATATATATATATATATATATATATTGGGCAAGACTGCTTAGTTATAGTTTTTACATTTGTATAATTTAAAAAGCGATGATAAAAAATGGTGAAAATATATAGAGAGTTTTATATAGGTGGCAGAATAGTGGCTATGGTGTTTCGGGTTCGATTCCCGATGTCCACATGTCGACCTGTCGGAACCCTTGAGCAAGTAGGCCACTTTGTAGGCCACTTTGTAGGCCACTTTGTAGGTCACTTTTAGTGAAGGCATCTGCTCCATAACCGGATAAGGCAAGCAGTATTTGGACGTGTTTGTATTAAAAAGGCCTGGGAAAATCCACTGAGCACTGGGAGGTTCTTCATTAAAACACGCAAGTGCGGCGCCCACGGCCCGGACCATTACGAGTGGGCAGGCAGACATTTAAACAGCACGATTTCTGAGCATATCCCACCACAAACCCCCCCCCCCCACACACACACACACACTTACACACACACACACTCTCACCCCCCCCAAACATTTCCGCTGCAGTGGACTTCATACCTTCAGGCTGAAGTAAGCAGACTAGCTCCCATGCTCTGTCAGAACGACAACTTCCTGTTTGTTTATAGAGCAGTTCCATGCACATACACACACACACACACACACACACACACACACACACACACACGTACACAAACACACACACACACACACACACACACACATACATTCCGAGGATGATGATGATGATGCCACTGTTGCCACTATCTCAATCTGGACAGTTGTTTTTCATTCAGCTACTCTGATTTTAAATAGTTTGGTTTTATTGTATTCATCTCATCATTCTGTGAACTCTGAGGAGGACTCAGGATGCTGGGAGTCTGGCCAGAGTGGACTGGGCTGACTAACTGGACAGTGAGTCACAGGGGGGCCTGTTCAGACCCTGAGACTGGCATGGTCCAGGGGCCCCAGAAATGGGATTTGACCTAGTGTTCGAGGGGGGGTTAGAGGTAGGTACTGGGTGTCATCTGGTGTTCACACTGCATGAGTCACAACACGGTGATTCAGAAACGTCTCAGTCTTTAATTCTAGCTTTTAGCAATATTTCCCAAAGCTATGTATGTCCTTATATGTCCAGAGGGGAGAGGAAAGGAGAGGAGAAAGGAGGAAAGGGGAGGAGAGGAGAGGAGAAGAGAAGGGATGAGAGGAGAGGAGTTGCTGACTCAGTAATGTGCTCTAGATTTGTGATTGTTTCTCTGTGGGAAATACTCCACAGGCTTAAGCATTAAAAAACAAACAGTTGTCCCTCTGTAGCCTCTGTGTATGTGTGTGTGACACACACACATACACACACACACACACACACACACACACACACACACACACACACACACTGTCAGCAGCATGTTCAGGCTCTATATATAGATTACTATACTATATACTAAAGATTGATACTGTATGTTCACTGACCTACAGGGCTACACCTGCCTCCTCGAGACAGTGGGACAGAACAAAGAGAGAGAGAGAGAGAGAGAGAGAGAAAGACACACACACACACACTGTTTGAAGCTAATAACCCCCTCTGTGGCATGGTGAAATCATCATGAGGGTCACGCCCTTCCCTGAGGTAGGTCTATTTCACTCTATTTCTCTCCTTCAATTACTGGAGGAGAAACGTCTCGTCTGCAGCTTTATGAACTCATAAAACGCAGGAGGAACTCAAAGGAGAAGGAGTCCAATCACAAGTCATTTGATTCCCTAAGCAGAATAATACTTACATGGAGATTTAACTATTGCATTGGTAGTGTCTGCCATTTGCAAGAGCAAGTCTCTGTGTCTCTGTCTCTCTCTCTCTCTGACCACTGGTGGAGTGACCTATAGTGCGCAGTCGTCGGATTGTTTTTGGTGGTTTGAGCGTCAGTTCCTCTCAGCCCAGTCTGTGGTCTCCTGCCTGGGGTATCCATGTGTGCTCTAATTAATGTGAAATGGCACTCGACCACTCGTAACGGGATTACACGTGTGGTGCCTGTCTTCCGTCACCCGCTTCCCAGGACAATTATCCGTCTGACGGTAGGCTAACGAGCCCCAGAGCCCGGCCTCTCTCATCCTATCTGCAGCTGGGATCGCTTGGGATCAGAGAGACTAATGGGCAGAAAGGCAGCCGTGGATACCAGATCACTGTGAAGATGTGAAGATCACTGCTGCTAAACAGATAGAAAAGAGTATTAGTGAAAGAGCATTAAAGATGGGCTCTCAGTGTGCCTGTGTGTGGGCACGCCTGCATCTCCATCCCTCTTTTTTACTCTGGTGTGTGTGTGTGTGTGTGTGTGTGTGTGTGTGTGTGTGTGTGTGTGTGTGTGTGTGTGTGTGTGTGTGTGTGTGTGTGTGTGCGTGTGTGTGTGTGTGTGTGTGTTTTGTGTGTGTAAGGGTTTTTGTTAACATAACATTGCCAGGATGTGCTTGTTAACCTGACAGAGGTAGAAGGCAAGCCGCCATTCATTTATGTGATCCCACGCCACAAGTGTGCTCCCCACGATGAGCACCAGGAAGACGGTGGCCAATTTGGACTGTGTCTTGGAATAGTTAAATGTATGTCCTGCTGTTTCCTAGGACACTGCAGGGTAATGATATAAGTGGGGAGTATGAAGATGATTTATTTTTCCCTTAGACGCAAGCGTTTCATGCAACACCAAACTGTCAGCATGACGTGCAGAAGCTGGCGCCATCTAGCGTCACTTTGAAAGTATTACAACCAATATAAATCTAAGCTATAGTATAAACATAGATCACCATATGATTTCATTTTTAATTTATTTTTAACTATTTAAATTAGAGATATGATGATGATAAACTACTCTTTGTTTTATCTCGTACATTTTCTATTTCTACGTGTCACTTTGCTACCTTGCTACTTTACTATTTAGTTAACATTCATGCATACATACATTCATACATTCATTGATTTTTGTTTTGTTTGTTGTTTAAGGCGATATATCCGGAGGTACTACTTTCAGGGTCATCTGACAGATGTTTCCAGAGGACCAGAACAGGGCGGAGTTTAGGACCCAGTCGCCCGCACCGCTGCGCGTCACATGACGTCACATGACTGGTCTCTGCAGAGTTGAGTCTCCACCAGCCGCACCAGGAGAAGGATGGAGGACATAGAATAAGTCCTCACTACAGACACACATAATATATACATATAACTTTTTTGTTTCGACACTAACAGCTTGGGGACAACCAACCGTGTACCGTGGACATGACAGCGAAGATATTTTTCGTCCTTGCGGTGAACTTTGCGTACTTGGCTGTGGAAGGAAACTTGGTAAGGAACATAAACGAAATGAAAGAAGGACTTATTCTGCTTATAGACTTGGACATTGAGGTTTTAGTAGATCAACCATAGTGTCTGGAGAACTGGACATGACATGTCCAGTTCATGTTAACGTTGTTTACATGGGAAATGAAGTCAAGATAAGAGTTGAGTGAATCCCAGTAGTTCTGGTATTAGTATGAATTGAACCGTGTCTGGTACGTCTCCCCCATGTTGCTGCTGCAGATCAATGGCGACAGGAGCTTCTCCATAGACTACAAGAGCAACAGTTTCCTGAAGGACGGCAGACCCTTCCAGTACATCTCTGGCAGCATCCACTACTCCAGGATCCCGAGGGTCTACTGGAGGGACCGGCTGCTCAAGATGTACATGGCGGGACTCAATGCGGTCCAGGTGTAAGTAGACCCCCCCCCCCCCCCCGGTCTGGGTGGAGGAGGAGGAGGAGGAGGAGGAGGAGGAGGAGGAGGAGGAGGAGGAGGAGGAGGAGGAGGAGGAGGTGGTGGTGGTGGTGGTGGTGGGGAGTGGGAAAGTCATACCAGGTCTGCTTGTGAACAGGTATGTGCCCTGGAACTACCATGAGACGGTCCAGGGGGAGCCCATCTTCACCGGGGACCGGGACCTGGGACACTTCCTGGACCTGGCCAACCAGACCGGACTTCTGGTGATCCTGCGCCCGGGACCCTACATCTGCGCGGAATGGGAGATGGTGAGAACATGTTGGGTAGACCTACTGGTTATTAATCCTGTAATGTATATACCTACTGGTTATTAATCCTCTAATGTACAGTATATAACTACTGGTTATTTATCCTCTAATGTATATACCTACTGGTTATTAATCATCTAATGTATATACCTACTGGTTATTAATCCTCTATGTATATACCTACTGGTTATTAATCCTCTAATGTATATACCTACTGGTTATTAATCATCTAATGTATATACCTACTGGTTATTAATCCTCTAATGTATATACCTACTGGTTATTAATCCTCTAATGTATATACCTACTGGTTATTAATCCTCTAATGTATATACCTACTGGTTATTAATCCTCTAATGTATATACCTACTGGTTATTAATCCTCTAATGTATATACCTACTGGTTATTAATCCTCTAATGTATATACCTACTGGTTATTAATCCTCTAATGGTTTCACTGCACAGATGAGAAGAATGACAATTTGAATCATTCACAATGTGGATAGGGCCTTTCAGATTTATCCATATATGTGTTTTTCTTGTGTATTTAAAATACATTCAGTAATGTACATCATAAACCTAAAAGCATATACTGGTACATGGTTCTACATTGTATGTCCTCTGGAAAGCAGACTTTGCCTCCTCACATGACCTCCTGCTCATCTAATTCTGGAAATCATTTCCTATGATGAAATTGTTTTTACAGAGTGAAAAAGTGATTTTAACCACATCCTCTTTGAAGCTGCTCCTTCCTGTTGTTTTCACTCAGCAATCAATATCCGCTTAAAATCAGCTGAGAAACAACTTTCCTCCCACAGGGCGGGCTGCCAGCGTGGCTCCTTGAGAAACCAAACATCTTACTCCGTTCGTCAGATCCGGGTAAAACAAACGTTAACACCTTTTTCCTTGTTGGTTGATGAGTCCTTTGTGTCCCCGCTGACCTGGTTTCCCTTCACGTCAGATTACATGCAGGCGGTCAGCAACTGGCTGGCCGTCCTGCTGCCCACAGTGAAGCCCTGGCTCTACACCAGCATGGGGAACATCATAAGTGTTCAGGTACACCGCTAACCCTCGCATTAAGTTTCTGCCTGTGAGTTGTGACGCAACAAACAAGAATCCCACAATGGCTGTGATTCATTTGAACCCTCCTCGTCTTACCCCCCCCCCCCCCACCCATGATGCAGGTGGAGAACGAGTATGGAAGCTACCACGCCTGCGACTACAACTACATACGTCAGCTGCAGACACTGTTCCGCTACTTCCTGGGTGGGGACGTGGTGCTCTTCACCACCGATGGGAACACGGACAAGGAGATGTCCTGCGGCTCTCTCCAGGGCCTCTACGCTACCATCGACTTCGGCACCGGTGGGTAGCCCATGCTCATGCTCACACATCTAGCTCACACATCTAGCGCTTTCAGAGGTTAAAGGGCTCCTATTTTACCACCAGGTTTGATGTTTAATAGTGAGTCACACATTGGGAGGAACAATGGGGTCGGGAGTGTGGGGTCCTTCAATTACATAAACGTTAACTTTGAGCCAACAATGTAAACGAACCCGCCAGCGAGTGCAGCATCCGCTAAGTGAGATCGCTGGACGTTACGCCAAAATATTGGGGGGGGGGGGGGCAAATTAACTCTCTTTGAACATTGGTGGGGACACGTCCCCCCGGGAATTTCGCCCCTGGATTCAGCCATTTCAAAATCTACCCTACAGTGACATCACACGTGGGTGTTTCCACCCAGATGTATGATAGCTAGATGGATCAGTCTACCAGCCGACCCAATGGACCGTACCAACTGGTAGGCTGATCTAACCGCCATACATCTGGGGGTGAACATCCGTCCATCGCCTCTGTCTTAACCGTTTCAATGTTTCTTTTGTTGTCCTTTTTGGTTTTATTTAGATACCGACATCACGACAGCCTTCAAACGACAACGGAGGTTTGAACCTCATGGGCCTCTGGTGAGACAGCTGAAAGTACAGTATTCATATATATATATATGAAGTGATAATGGTTTATAACACATGGTGGTTGATGTCGTCCTATAGGTCAACTCAGAGTTTTACACTGGGTGGTTGGACCACTGGGGGGAGGGGCATGCTCAGGTCGACCAATGGAATGTCAGCCGAATGCTCGGGGAGATGCTGGCCCTGGGAGCCAACGTCAACATGTACGCCATCTTGATCTCAATACATTTCAGTAAACATCATACGAGGGTGTTATATAATATGTTTTACTTGAGGGGAAAGAGAAGAGAGGTGGAGCTGACTCACTACAAGCACTGGGGTGCTAACAAGACACACCCTCAACTGTATTCTATGCATTCTTTTTGTTTTTCTTTTTCCTTTCTCAGGTACATGTTTGAAGGAGGGACTAACTTTGGCTACTGGAATGGTAAGGAGGTCAAGTCGATGTGTGACATCAGCAACATGTCAATGTGAGCAATCGTTTCTGTGGTTTGAGATTGAGAATGTTAAAATGCGCGTTGTCATAGGTGCCGACCACGACACCCGGTACCGCTCGGTGGTGACCAGCTACGACTACGACGCACCGCTGACCGAAGCGGGCGACCCCACCGAGAAGCTGCTGCTCATCAGAGATGTTATCCAGCAGGTATTGTCACCATGGTTACGGAGGTGTCATGGTATCGTCCTCTGGTTCACGTTCACACGTTCTCTGCAGATCCGTCTGACAGAAATAAGAAAAACGTGATAAGATGAGTCCTAGAGGGG